>JAUELC010296923.1:0-15420 GCA_031471745.1 Cryptochiton stelleri
TAATTAAGTCAGTAATAAAAAAAAGTGTTAAGAGCTGTGTGTGGTGTTAATGGGGACTAAATACCTAGACCAACAGACGCTAAGATGAGAATAGTGTAGAAATATACTTATGCGGATTGTTCCATATAGCTAGTGTTCATCGAGAGATAAACGAGGTAAAGACAAATAGAGATAAATGAGCAGAGCATTTGTAAATAGGAGTATATACCCACTGTACACGAAACCAGTAGGCATACACGACAAATCTAAAGAAATCATAAAACAAAAATAATAAAAAATGTATTCGTGTATAAATTAAATTAATCAGAAACGGTAAACATTTTAGGGATGACAACTTCTCTTTCATTTTTGAATAAATTCCATACAAACAAAAATTGTCTTCCTAAAAAAAAAGTATACTGTTTCTAATGTATATACCTCTACTTGTAAATAAAAATAACATTACATTGCTTTCTGGATTACAACTTCTGATTTATTATAGGTGCAATGTTTCAATGTCTATTCTGACATGGTTCTCAATCATATAATCAACATATTAAACTATGGTGTATATATATATACAAACATGAGAAAATCTAATAAAAACATGTTGCACTGATACTAAACCAGAAGTTGTAATCCATAAAGTAATGTGTTATGTTTAGTTATCAACTTCTAAATGCCTCTTAAACAACTTGTAAATTCCAATCAAAAGTTAACAACAACAACAAAAAAATTGCTATTTGCATAATGTGCCAGTGTATAAATTGTGCACATGTTTGTTAAGTTTGAGATACTATGATCTATTACCCACTAATTATATACCTTTATCTGTCTGTCCGTCTTTGTGCCGGAAGCCTCAGAGTAAATAACAATATACGGCCGCTAAATACAGCAGTCTATTAACATTTTAAAAATACATTTATGAAGTTTATGCAGCTTTGATTAAAAGCAATGATTTTAGTTCTACTATATATTCATAGAAAGCTTATGTTTTATTATTTGAATAAAGTCTCCAAGAAACAACATATAAATTAAATACGTTGACTTGAAATTCACACGTTGGCTGTTGAGCTTTGCAAAAGTATTTTTAAAACGTTGATAAAATTTACATGGAAACGTCATCAGTTAATCTAAAGAGTTATAATCCAAACAAAATGTATTCTTATTATTTGTATTTTTAAAATTTCATTAATTTACAATCTTTTATAAAAAAAAAAAGGTTATCGTATTTGGTTCATTGTATACACGTTCTTTGAGCAACTAAAATTATGTAGGGCAAATAATGAAAAATCGCTGTTTATTCAAATTAAATAAAATGTTTAAATTTTTCAATATTTTTTGTTTAATTTCACGACAGTTATCATAAGATGTAGATTATCTTATCTCTAATGTTACAAATAGGTTAGCGATTTCAATTACTATAAGCTGCAGTCATAATATAATTTAACTAATTTAACTACATTTAGTCTATATATTAGTTTTACACAAAATAATCCACAGACAACACCCAAACTAATGGAATACGGTTTGAGCATAAAATATAGTATTAAAGTATGCTTTTTCAGTTTACAACAAACTAATGTTAGTGTAAAACGTTAGAAGATATTACAAATCTACTTATATTGATGCAATAAAATATTCAATCTAATCCTTTCCAAAATGAGTTTTAAATAGTCAATTATTTGTTTGGAAATTTTGTTGAAGTGCTACACATTATAATAATGTAATTTGGCAAAACATGGCACGTGTCTTTATGACCATACAGTGTGTTAACTGTCAGAAAACATGTCTGAGGTGACTGAATGTTGATAAGCTTGCCTTTTATAGTAGTTAGAATGCCACTTATAAGTGTTGATAAGCATTTCAAAATTGTATTTTCCTCACATTTTACAGAACATAAATGTTCTGAGAAGCTTTAGGCCTTCCCTTCATGGAGGGGATTTCTTGAAGTCCCAGAGTTTATGTTTGTAGCTGTCATTGTCTGAAAAGATTTGATTTATTTTTATGGGCATTCGACTTATCTATAGAATCACCATCGGGCGAGTTATATAACAAACGTACAGTAGATAGCAATAACGGCTTGCCTCCGGTGTACATGTTACATCGCTATGTCCGAACTCAGAGATGCCCGGCAAAAAAAGACCGGCCACAATATAGGTAACGAGTAGTCTAGGGCTGAGAGGTAGAATGAGACAGGCCTAGGGCGATGACCATGATACTAGCTAACCTTGTCAACGATGCCCATAAAAAGACAATAGGCTTTAGTCACCAATAAAAGGATCAAGTAATTTATGTTCTATGTTTGTTTTATTCGATCTCTATCTTGCCCATAAAAGTCAACAGGACTCGTCAAACATTGAGCGGGAGTCTTCCTGTTTAGGCATACACGGCCTGGTCAAACTTTCACATTGCATGCATATCTGAAATTATTTTTTTGTTAAGCCCATCACATTGTCATATGCTTAGTTTGAAATCAAAATACACTTATGCTTAAATCATGTTAAAATAAACAGTTCATAACCCGACTTATAAAAAAACGAACCGGACTGAGATAAAAAAAAAAAAGATTCAAATTCAATGGTGCATAGCCAACTTACATTCATAATTTAGCCCACATGATATTTGAATGGATCCACGAGGGACACAGTTTGTCGCCTTATAAAACCTGTAGCATTTTTTTTATTTATTTCTTATTTTGGCTTGTTTAATGGTTAACGTCATACCCAAGCGTATTTCACTTATATGACGAGACATTCACTAGCTGGTCTTTCGCAAACAATAGGATGTAAACCTCGTAATAAGACCGATGCTTCCTATTGGCGTCTTGTTTTGGTCTTTTCCTGCCAACTAGATTTTGTGTAGCTTTGTAGTGCCGCCTTTGTTTCCAGTAGTCGGCCTGCTGCGAGAGTAGGTAGCCCCTAGGATAGGCTGGTATGTGTTTGAAGCGTACTCAGAAGCCGCTTTACTTTAAGACTGGTCAGCCGCTTAATGGCTCATTCCTTTGCCTATTATGTTTACCGCTTTTCTAAGACTATTTTCCTTCTTTGTTCTTTCCCCAGATGTACATTTTGAGACAAAGAGGACCCGCCAGACGTACACCCGCCATCAAACCCTAGAACTGGAGAAAGAGTTCCACTATAACCGATACCTCACCAGGAGAAGACGCATCGAGATCGCACATATGTTAGGCTTAACAGAAAGACAAATCAAAATCTGGTTCCAAAACAGAAGAATGAAATGGAAAAAAGAGAACAATATTCAGAAACTAACAGGGCCTGATCGTTCTAAAGGTGAACCACATATAACAGACTCTAGAAGTGTTCAGCATGGTTCTATCAATTCCACCCAGCAACACCAATGACTATGGCACAACCATGACAGCACCGTGAAAGCAAATCTTAACGAGTGATGGGTTTCTATCTCTGGTTGGATAAAAGTCATTACCATCCCGTTTATATCATCTTAAAGTCGAGCCATTGCCTAGAACGAGTGTTGGTAATCGCTCTGATTTGGTTGAGGGTATACCTGTCAAATAAAACAAATACGAACATCCAAAAGTCGAGCTATCAGCGTGCATTGCCACAGCCACTGTGTTTCAACTTGGGTTGCCCCAAAACTCTTCGAAACATTGAGTGCATATCTGAAAAAGTGGGTTTGGATGACAGCGGCCCTACTTTACAACAAGTAACTCATATGGTATATTGTTGGTGAAAACGACATCTGGTAAAGCCTGACTTTGTTGGAAAATAAACAACGGACTGTCTAGACTGTTTTCATTTCTGATCTCATCCACTTTAACTTTATCCTAATATATTTATTTGCATAGAGAATTATACTGTAAAGCAACGTCACAAATATATCCTGAATTCAAGAACTGTGAATCAAAAACCGATGACATTCTATATATATTGTTATTTGTATTTTTTTTTGTTTGTCTTTCATTTTGTGTAAAGCGAATGAGGGTAAAGTATGTACTATATAGTTGTGTACTATGATATTGTGTATTTGGACTACAAGGTTAGTTCCCATATAGGGAGTGGTCATGGCAGGGTAGAGCAGTAATTGCTGTATATATTGAAAAGTTAATAGTAAATGTATTCTGTGTTTTATTTTATTCAATTACAAAAGAGATTTACTTGTTGTAACACTGTTGTTTCTTTCCTTTTGTTTTAAGTGCTAAGTGGTTCTCTTTTAGTAGTCCAGTGGAAATACTGTATTGAAGGTACTGGTGATAACTGACCAGTTCATCAGTTAGTCAATAAACGATGTATTACCTTTGTAATTCTAGTCTTTATTTAAAGTCAGTTTTTCGCTTTGACGAAATGCTTTTATTAGATAGCATACGTTAAGAAGAGCGGATAATTTTGGGGTGGTTGTAGAAAGTGATCATGCACTGGAAAACACCTTCTCGTTTATCGGAGGTATTAGTATTGTCTCAGATTGTCTATGAAACGTCGTACGAACTCGTACGAATGTGGATGTATTATTTAAACCATAAAATGGCAACGAATCGTCAAAGGGGAGATATTATATATAATGAGGAAATATCAACAAAAATGTCCAATGATATTTCATGGGTCTTGTCAATGCACATTTAGACCTTTGACGGGAAGGGTCGCTGGTTCGAATAACATTTCATTTCGAAATCACTGAGAAGGCATAGAATAAATAAAAGTACAGAAGCAAATAAGAAAGGTCTATAATTTTAAATTGTATCACATCGAGTTATATAAAGTGAGTGAAGTGCACTGAATTAACATAGAAGCAAATGTATTGAAATAACAAAATATAACAGAAAAAAATACACACGTTTTCAGCTTTAGATCTCTGTAATATAGCCTTACACACGTCGTATTTGTTATTCATTTTCAATTTTGGATTCTTAGTCACCAATTAGCATTATTCCGATTGCAAGTTTCACAAACTTGGGTAAACTTGTAACGTCACTAAGCTACACAAGGAGCTGACTGATTCAGTATTTCGCTAATTTTAAAACCATTGACAAGAACAATAAAATGTTGCTGGACATATTTGGTGATACTTCTATATGTAAATAGTATTTACGCCATTTTCTGTATTTAATAATACATCCACATCAAGTTCCTTAGACAAACTGCGACCATTAGTCCAAGTTACCACATAGAAGAGAGTTATTACGTTCCGCAGTTTGATATGGCGTCTTTTATGATTATTAACCGGCCGGGAAATCCCTTCAACTTATAATTTATATAGCGTGTATGAATGAGTTCATACAATTTACAACATCACATTTATGAAGAAAAGCTTTAATGGATTGTGTTATTTCGACAGGTCGGGTGTATGTAGCTGTCATGTATAAGCTATGCTAATAAGGTTTAAAAACAGCCCCAGTGTCAAACAAATCATCTTTGTAATTTAAAGTGAAATTAATTAGCATTTGTCTGAATAATCGTATATATTCAATCCTATATAGACGGCTATAACTGTGTATAGTACGACTTCTTCTGTAAGGTCATGATATTTACCAGTCTAATATATGCAGGCTGACTTTTTAAGTATAAAAAGGCTTCACCTGTAATTTGCGTTACTCTGCTTAATGTGTGTAAGAAGTGTAAAGATAGGATTCAAATGAGTTGTTGTAAAGGTAAAATGACCCAGGGGGGTCACGTCTGCCGACAAGAACTGATTTATATCTAACATCTACAAATAATCACACTCATTAAACATAATATACTCTTTTAATATACTACGTTCATGTGGGGTACTAGGCTAACTAGGCTATTTTTTTACGAAGCATTATACACCTAAAGTTGTTAGTCGAGGTCTGCAGACCGTGTAATGCTAGACGTTATAGTTAATATATACCTCACATTTTGCGGCGAGTGAATTAATTCACAGACTGTCATTAATATATATTATGGAGAATATTACTGTCTTCAAGGTCATGATTTAATAGTGCAAGTCCGTCATGTATGACAAAATGTGGATGTTTAGTTCTGAGTTAGGGTTAATACTAAACCTAACCCTAATACTAACCCTAGCACAAAACCTAACCCTAATACTAACCCTAGCACAAAACCTAACCCTAATACTAACCCTAACACTAACCCTTAACTAACCTTAACTATAACCCTAAACCTGACACTAAAAGTGACGTCATATCTTACATTACTGCATTAATGGTCACACATTCACAAACTACACCCCTCTATGATATCTTATCAATGTATCAATTCATTCACAAAATGGCCCGTCTATACAAAGAGCATATGTTGGGTTTATTGCGTCATCTTAATCAAGCTAATGCCTGCGAGTAAAGTAAAGTAAGACAATGAGCGTAACACACAATTTGTCTAACAATACGTGACAAGTATTTCCAGATGAAGACAGTATTAGAAAAAAACCAAGATCGTATCTATTGAATTGCATAACAATAGTCAACTTACTTAATGAGCTAACGAAATGGAAATTTGAGATTAAGTGAAACCATGTATATTGAATATCAAAACACACTATATACGGCTGCTGTATATAATAAGGTATTATCTTGATTATCGGCGACAAAATGGCTGCTTTATGGCATTTCACATTTTTCTCCCTTGTAATGGTATACTATGAATATTTACGTGAATGCAGACTATAGTGCAGCGTTATGTCGCCTTGCTTCGTGTATTTACTGCAACAACAAATTATCATAAGACATTAGATATAAAATGAAGCCCAAACTAGGTGCTCCTGATGCCAAATAACCACAACGTTGAAGAGTTAACAAGAAAACAAATATTAATGTATATATGAGTGGTTGGACAATGTAGTCTACACTGAAATACAACTAGATACATAAGAAGAAGAAAAAGTGTATGTAAAAAAGCATTCGTTTTTATGTTAATATAGGTTTACCAAGTGCAATTTGCTAAATTTTCCATTTTACCTGTTTTTTGGGCAACACGTAAATGAAGTAAAAACCATGGGAATCACGTGATGTCATAACCAGTTCTATGAAAGTGTCGAAAAGAACATGCACTTTTTTGCTGGTTATATGAATGCCAATACAGATTTACATTTTTTTTTTAATGTTTCTTCTTTACTGAAATTATTTCATATAATGGAAACAGAAAATTGAAGCAAAGCACCATCGGCCGTTTGTCTGCAACAATATTCCACTTCTCGCCTAATTCGACAATTTCTCACCGAGGCATGTCAAAACGGTCTGTTACAATGGACGAGATATGCCAGAAAATGCTAAAGGGATATATGCCATACTCTGTTCTACACGATCAGCTATTGACGAGGAAAAAATATCGAAACGTCACACAGAAATAGAATAGATAAAGTTACAAATCTATTGATTTAGATGGAATTATGTTTTTTTGTATATTAAATATTTTTCACTAAAATCTAATGTTATGTGCGATAGCAGTAGTGGCATTTAGAGGTTGTAGATAACCAAGACTGCATGGAACACACTTCAATGGATTTCAACTTTGTATTACTTCGTACGACGTTTATACTTATTTACTAGTGTCTTTATCAAGTATGCCATAAAGACACCAGTAACTGTATTGAAACGTCATACGAAGTAATAAAGATGTTCAAATCCATAAACGTCTGTTTTAGATTCGATAACATTATTTAAATACAGCAAATTAATTTTCAGGTAAATGGGGCGTTTCTTATTTTAAGTATGCGTATCCTAGTATACGTCTATGCTTATATACGTGCCTACGGTTTCTCAATTATATTGTTTTATTCGTTGAATAAACAGCAAATAAATTGTTGTTCAACACCAACGATAAAGGAAAATAGGTAGCAATATTTCGCGGCCATCTTGACCCGATTAAAAAAACTAGACAATATGGACTTTTTTTCACCTGGCAATAACCATGGCAGAGTAAAGTGTGTTGTAAATGCCGGGGGCGAGTCACCGTTACATAGTCACCCATTAACCCTATGATGGCCATATAGAGGATAAGAAAACCATAACCATCAGCTGAATGCCCATTTCCTGTCCTGTTGATGGCCATTACAGGGTGTTGGGATACCGCTTAAAACATGTCTATATACACTAATGGACGAAATGTCCGTCAAAACATCCCGGGTCACGAAGACCTATAGCTGACTTTAATGGTAGCTGGTGCTGGTGTAAATCATTAGCAGAATGGTCATCTTCTGAAGAACGGATTTGGACATATTCACAACGAAACAATGGCCTTGGCACATAACACACATTTTGTACTGAGCCAGACTTCTGGAATTCTCCGATATAACATTTCAATGTCAAGCATGTTACTTTGGAAGATTTCAGTTGTGATCGTAATATTATAAAGACAGAGGATGAGCTACTCATAGTGTTTCTTCGTTTTCATTTTACAACGTCTGGTAGAACAATCTTTGATTTATTCCGAAGTGCAAAAATGAAGGCAGACGAGTGGAATTCACTGTTCATTTTTATTTCTATGAAATATATAACCCCCACGGACAAGAACGGTCGATCTGACGGATGTATGCACACATATCCTAAATGGAAGAGACACTATAGGATAAACCTTGAAACTTTGAGTAAAAATCTTTACCAAAGTTCAGAATATAAAGATTTAGAGTAAACCCGTAGAGGGAAACAGACGTGGTCAGCCGTTGGCTTACAATAGCCACCGCATTGTCCAGACGAGGCTATAAAATTGGATTAATGAGTGATCAGGGACAGACTTAGAGAAAGTTAGCTCTTTGTCCTCCAAATTTAAATCTGTCTTCTTCGTTTAGGATTAAAGCGATTCTGGTTTGGAAATTAGAAACATAAAACTGTCAAAATATCCTCAAGAGTATAAAAGGACACCTGTCTGCCACGATAACCCGCAACCCCACCCACAATACACCGTCTTCTTGCACTGGACATTTCCCACTCATCATCCTATATGCACCCTCCACAACAACTAACACCAAGGTGGTTGGTTTGGGAAACTTGGAAACAATAAATCATTCCTTATACAGCGTGTGGAAATTGTGTATTCGAAAACATCTGGGTTGGTCAGTTTTTTAAACTAGTTTTGGTGAAAGAAATAAATCATTTGATAAAAACACTAACCGGACAACAAATAACATGGAGCATAAATACCATGTTATATATTACTTAAGTTCCCATGATTTTTTAAACATTTTGAGCCTAATACAATGTCAGACGTTGTTAGCAGATACAATTGCCGTACTTAATTACATGTCCAATATTGGGCCAGAAATTTGAATATATTATAAATTAAAGACAAACATAACAAGGCGTTATATTGCCAAAATGCGATGCCATCGGAGTTTACTACACCGGGGGTAGTACATGTAGCTTTGGGTGGCTCTTGAAGAAACCAATCCAAAATAACAAACCACAATATATCCTCTCAGCATAACAGCCCGATGATTCCAAAACAACATTCTTGTTTCCAGGTTATAAAATAAAACGTAGCCTAAGTGGACACTTTGAACAGAAATCTTTCATGCACAAAATAGCGCAGTATTTATTTGTTAAACGTGGCTAAGATAATGAGATGACTAGTATATTTGCCAACAGTACTATTAGTATTTGTGCTGATGACGCCTTTAAGATTGCATTGGTATTCCAGAAAATAGAAACGAGAGCTAATAATCCGTTTATTTGGCAATCGAGTTTAAGATCGCTGATTACATCACTTATCTATTGGCGTTCACTCACGAACTAAAAACAGTCGCTGGTATGCCGGGAGGTTAGCAACTCTAATGACTTTTGTTTCAATAGAGCGTGCGCTGGATTATATCATTAGAAAGGGATTATCGAAGGATAGAAATCAGTCGTAAGAAACGTGTTTCCAACAAATGTGCCTTTTTCGTTTGAACAGAGAAGTATTAAGTCATAACAATGACATTAGCTGCAAAATGAACAGACAGGCTTGTGCAATTCTGTCCGTAATCCTCTTAGTGTGATATGACGGAATGCAATGAAGCCTAACTGCAAAGGTATATACATTGGAACCGAGTTGTCCGTCATACACATACAGTCCTGTAACATAGTTGTGCTCAGAGTTTATTTCTTGTAATTTTTCTGATAAAGTTGATTCTGAGTTTGATTCACGTTTAAATGAATCTTTGTGAGTACTATTTCTTATTAAAAAAAAATGTTCAAATTCATTTTTGCCCATCTAAATATATACTTTAATTGGCAGTGAAACCGTACCTCTCCGTTTGCGTGTGTTTACCAAGGTCGTTACACTCTTATTCAAGCTGTGTAGCTGAGGCATGGTTAAAGGTTTGTCGTCGGTATGCACCATTAATTGACTAATTAAACTCGTGTTGACGTAAAACGCTTCAGTAGCTATGTCAGGTAAATCGTCTGTTCAGTAATAAAACACTGGCCGATATCTCTCTATCAAACGACTAGGATCTCCCTGTCATTCTCCGGGGAATACTAACAGTGCTAGGTGTGAACAAGCTAGTGACAGCAGGATTACACACAAACAATAACTAGCACAACAATATCAATCTAATGAACATATAATTTGTTCAATAGTTCATTGTCCCGCTGTGAACATGTTTTTGTCTCATCAAACAGCCGTGGTACTGTTTTAGAGATGTGTTATGTGCGGTCCGCGCACGTGTATGTCCCGACACCCACATCTCCATGCAATACGTCGTCAATTAGACACCAACTCTCATCAGATTGAGCTATTGTTGTAAACTACATTGTCTTTTGTGATATGAGCCCAACAAACATGTCCATTGAAAAAATGTCAAGCCTCTTTTCCGATAAGTGAAAGTTGTTAGCTGGACGGTTAAATGCCATTAGCACAGATGAAACATAATCTATAAAACAGGTGTATGGTTGATGTTATTTCAATCATTGAAATGTTTCAATTCCCTGAGGTTGGATTGTATTACCTGACACATGCTTTCCGCACGACACATCGCCGAATAAATAAATAAAACCACAGTTTGCTCAATTCAATCAGTTAATATATGGTCAAACTTACATTTATTTGTATCGTTGATGAAATACCGAATATATCAAATCAAATTGTCCGATAACCGCTGAGCTTGTTGTTGGCAATTCTACAATAAATAAAAGCTAACCAGGAATAAATGTGATAATGACAAAAGTATTTGTCTCCCTTTTATTCAATGATACACCAGCCTGCATGACTAAACTTTCTTGTATAGAACGGAAAAAATCCACACACCTCTTCTCACACTACTTTATAAGCTTTTTTTCTTAATTTTATAGAGCAATGCTTTGTAGATTTCATCACTGTAATTTGTCTTGGCAT
This sequence comes from Cryptochiton stelleri, assembly GCA_031471745.1. Lineage (NCBI taxonomy): Eukaryota > Metazoa > Mollusca > Polyplacophora > Chitonida > Mopaliidae > Cryptochiton > Cryptochiton stelleri. The sequence goes on from JAUELC010296923.1 coordinate 11,244, forward strand.
GGTTGCTCGATTTTGCAATAAAATAGTGTCCAATAACTTCAAAACCTCCCGAGTATGCATGTAGTTAATACCAATTGAAACACTACAATGTAACATGTAAATAAACTATGCTTACTATTATTATTATTATTATTATTATTGGCGTATGCCAGTCCACGTGAGGACTGATTTACGCCACATCTATACGTATCAAGTCTTATTTTAGTAAAATAATATTTCTACAAGAGAAGGGGAAAACACTCACACTCACCTCCACACATTCACACACTAACCCATCAAAATCGCCCCGAGTTCAGAACAAAGTAGGCCACAGACTTTAAAATCTTTACTCTGTTTTCATTTGGAGAAAGTAAATTATCCAGAGTAATATGTCTAACTCCCAATGCAGATACTGGTTGTCTGAGTTTAAATCTGTGCTGGTTATATTTTGGGCACATTAATAAGCAGTGCTGTACCGTTTCTTCAAGGGGACAATGATCACAGAACCCTGAAGGATGAATGCTCAGTTTGTATAAAAGTCCATTCCCTATACTTACTATGTGAACACGCCAATGCTTTACTTTTATATATAATTCTTGTTTATAATTAAAGAGAATATAAAATATACAGGCCTGCATCAGGGATGGGACCAGGGATTTTTTGCTTACGGGGCATCCCTCTACCAAAATCTGTGCGTCATCTTCATGCAAAGGCAATCTATAATGCCACCGAATATAATGTCTAGATCGGAGTAAAGATACATCGTCTTTCTGACATATCTGAGTCTTATTTGCAGTAGAATTAGTACATGCGGACAAATCAAACGAACAAATGTTATGGTCCAAAATAATTTTACATGGAAATAACTAAGACTCCATCAAATAGGTAAACGTCTTCTATGTTAACATTGACAGGCACAGTCATTATGATAATCCTACATGCATATTCGAGTGGACAAACTTTTTTTATTATTCCATAAAACAGTGATAAACGTTACTTTTAGATGGTGTTAAAGTGATTACTTCAACATCATTTAAAAATAATCCCGATTCACTGTGGCGTCATCTAAATTTTCTGTATTGTAAATTACACACTATATTGTAATGTAAAACAACTGGTTGATAATCGTAACATTAACAGAACTGCAACCGCTTTAAGAGATTTTGAAAGAGAATATAGATATAAATTTATAGTTTTATCTGTAAGAAGACCTATAAGTTAGATCTGTAAAAGTTGGATCTCTGCGGGTTGGGGTAGTTTTGTCACATATATGTATTTATGATTTAATCTATATGATGGTCGTGGCGTTGTAGTCATGTAGGATGGGCAGGTCTCGTCGGTATCTTGCAGGATGTAAGATCATTGATATCTCTCACAGCCTAGACTTCTGTGCAGTATAAAAACAAAATTATAGTTTCTATACGACACACGTGAAAGATGTAAGTCAACACTGCCCTGTTTGCGTCTGTGATTGTTGTATACCAATCCTATCTATTGCCGACATGAAAATCCATTTATCTTCCCTCAATTCTACTCACACGCTTTGCTGGACCTTTGATCAGTTAAGCCTAGCCGACAGTTATTCATTGGAAGCAACCAACCATTTTTCACCGATATCTAGCTGGCCGTTTGACCGCTGCCTGAATGCGCGGTATATAGTACCCAGTTAAAACTGCACCAATGCTGGCCACAATCAGCCAATGTCGTCACAGTTGACCGACAGAGGCACTCTTCTAAGAACTGTTTTATTTTATGGTCATGTGCCACACAGATGTTTTCCTCATTCAGTATTCAACCAAAGGATCATAATTTGCAAACCATTACTATCACAATATAAGTGGACTTTTTCAAACGGTACCCAATACGGCCTTGTTTCAATTTATGATGTGAAAACAGGTGCTATACAACAACAATGTATCGGGTTCGTGATTAACTGCATCTTTATTATTATGTCAAAAGATATCAATTATTTTTTTAAAAAATGTTTAGTTCCTTAAAAGTAAATATTAAAAGCATGATTGTTTCAATAATACAAGCACATACACTTTAGCATTGATCAGTTGATTTTTCTAAAACGTTCATTTTCTGAAATTATAATTTAGCTGTATTTCTCAAGTAAGGCCTTCCGTCAATAACATTTTGTTCCCTTTCTGGTCACCATAGCAATCAATAAATAAACACGCTTTAATTGGTAATATTGTGACTTTCAAATTTTTCATATGAAACATATATTGTTAACAGATGATTTTCAATTAATCATCAATTTCTGATCGATTTCGGATTCAAATATTTAATTTGTGAAAATAATTGTTTCTTTTTGTTGTTGATTAAACCATGACATAAATTGTTCCGATATCATGTACAAACTGGTCATCGTTTGGTTGATTGACTTGGTAATTTATTTTGATAGTAAAATGATAGTTTTACAAAATAATACTGCTAATTGTCCAGTATCTTTCGACGTAATACATGTATATGTAGGTAATGGCAAATGAGGGGAAGATGGATGAACCAACGAATGAATGAAGAATTATTTTAGATATTTTTATTCACCAAATAAAAAAAAGTTATAACGTAGAGCTGCGAAGAATAAATCAATTGGCGGGAATAAAGTTCCAGGGAGCTTGTTCTTTCCTTAAATGTGGATAAAAGTGAAATGCATGTAGATAATAAGCTGATTGGCACTTGTTATATTATAGATGAAAGACATATATATATATAATAAAATAAATAAACGAATGAATGACTGAATGACTGACTCAATGAATGAATGAATGAATGAATGAATGAATAAATGAATGAATGAATGAATGGATGAATGAATGAATGAATGAATGAATGAATCAATCAATTAATCAATCACAATCAATCAATCAATTAATGGATCAGTCAATCAATCAATCAATGGATCAATTTATTAATCAATCAATCAATCAATCCACTAACCCACCAACCGCCCAACCAACCAACCAACCAACCAACCATCCACCCAACCACCCAACCACCCACCAGTCAGTCGCCAGCAAACCAATCAACCAACCAACCAACCATTAAACCACCAACCAGCCAACAACAAACCAACCAACCAACCCTTGACATACACAGAAATAAAGAAATCTCAGTCATAGGAGAATAGAATATGGTTGTTCCAGGTTAGTAATACGCAATTAAGCATCATTATTTCATCCTTCAATCGATTTGAAAAAATAAATAAATGTATTCAACCTTTAGCGTACCTATTATTGTCATTTTATGCGTGCATCCAATTAGTCAACTCTTCATATTAAATCTTTATGCTCCACTTTAAAGCAGCAATATATCTCATACTTTCAATTTCTTCCTCCGCATGTATATCCGGCATAGCCCAGTCTCATCCCTTGAGTCGATTAAATGTGTCATAGCTGGAGCTCAAAATCAGAAAATAGTTGCATTAACATGGTATTAAGATGTGATAAGAAACGAAGGTGACACACAATATTTTTCTACGTTTAATTATTTCCTGGTGGATAAAGGGTTGTTAGATTTCTAAGAACGTTAATATTCAAGTCAGAATTTGTGCCATGTAATATCTTTTAAATGTTGAGCTATAGAACATGAAGATGACGCACGTTTTGTCGACATTTTATCAATTCCTGGTGGATATTTGTGGATGTCAATAGTAAACACAAAATGTCATCATTTCAAACAACATTTAAATGTCGATATAAATAAAACTCTACTGTGGGAAATATAACAAAATATTATTTTATAAAAAAAGTTACGGCTAAGTGCAGCAAGTTCCGAGAACGGTCATGCTGTCTTTAGTTAGTACTGGAAGAACATTAGTTTTCAAGCAGAGCAAAACACTTCACATTTTACGGTTGAGTTAGTGTGGCTATTTACTGTTGGAGTATACACCTCCGTCATATAAGTGAAATACCCCTGAGCACGACGTTAAGCACCAATCAATCAACCAATCAATCAATCAATCAATCATTCGATCATTCAATCAATCAATCAATCAATCATTCAATCAATCAATTAATCACGATTGTCCATACCTTATTCAGTAGAGTTAAGTATAGTTCATGAAATCATTTATAGTGCACTTGATTAATCAGAATGACATAACTACGGTGGCTTAAAGGGGACCTTCAAGGTTTTTTTACTTTTCTGTGTTTTTCCATCGACTTTACACCGCGGTGGAAACTTTTACACC
>JAUELC010297034.1:0-15413 GCA_031471745.1 Cryptochiton stelleri
TACAAAGTTACGTCATTTGCAAAAGATGCGCTGCCCATTTCGAACGTGACGTGACAGAAAGACAGGTGAACTTTTTTATCGCGTGCGTTTATTCCTTACGTTATTCTATGTGAAGAATTTCGCAGATTGCCAAGTTCGTATTAGGTGCCTCTACAACCTAAAACCAAATCCTATGGGATAGCATTTGACCAATCGAATTGCAAACAATTTACCCTTAGGAGCAATAACATAATTTAGATGACGTAACCATGACGTAACCTATCGACCATGTACAAGGTATCCCTTATTAAAAGAAAGCATCATGGTAGCATGGTATAAACGGCCAAGTAAACGTCATTTACCATGGATTTCCATGGTAAAGCACGTTTTGTTGGCCGTTTTTACCGTGGTATCATGGTGTTTTTTTATAAGGAATATGAGGTTGAGATAAGGTTACGCCATGAACAAGGTATATCAGATTGAGATAACGTTACGCAATGTTCAAGGTATATCAGTTTGAGATAAAGTTGCGCCATGAACAAGGCATATCAAGATTTTGATGACGTTAGGCTATGCAGAAGGTATATCACGATTAAATGACGTTAGTCTATATAGAAGGTATACAAGGATTAGATTATGTTACTCTATATAGATGGTATACAAGAATTACATGACGTTACACTACGTAGAAGGTATACCGGGATTTGGTGACGTTACGCTATACAGAAGGTATACCAGGATTATACGACGTTACACTATACAGAATGTATACCAGGATTATATGACGTTACACTATACAGAAGGTATACCAGGATTATATGACGTTACACTATGTAGAAGGTTTACCGGAATTAGTTGACGTTACACTATGTAGAAGGTATACCGGGATACGGTGGCGTTGCGCCTTGTACAAGGTGTATCAGGTTGAGATAACGTAACACCATGTACAAGGTGCATTACAAGTTATGACAGCAAAAGTCAATTAGAACATTTGCTGCTAAAAAGACTGGACGGCTCGACTGATATTACCAAACTGACCATGTAAATACTTCGTATGTACCCTCCAACAAACGTCATTACTATTGTATTACCCCGAAGAGCCAATGCATTTGAAACTATCATTTTAGCAATCTGCACCATCCAGTCTTTTAGCAGCAAATGTACTGATTGACTTTTGCTGTCTACTAACGTAATACGAATGACCTGCTTATGCTGCGTGTACAACGTCACGTCTTTTGCATAAGATGCGCCGCCCATTTCGAACGTGACGTGACAGAAAGACAGACGTCCTTTTTATTGCGTGCGTTTATTCTTTACGTTATTCCATGTGACGTAATTCGTAGATTGCCAAGTTCATATTAGGTGCCTCTACAAAAAAACGAAATCCTATGGGATAGCATTTGACAATCGGATTGCAAACAAATTACTCTGAGGGGTAATAACAAGATTTAGATGACGTTACGCCATGTACAAGATATATCAGGTTGAAATGACGTTACGCCATGAACAAGGTTTATCAGATTGAGATAAGGTTACACCATGTAACTTTTATTGGAATCGTAACTTTCTGGTGAAGTTACTCCACAGAAAGTGTCCAATTTAGAGATTTAATTGTTCAGTGTATTTTTAACACGTGATAGACTATTTTTTTATATTTAAGATATATAGTATTACCTCAACGGAAACTGTGCTGGCATCGACACCACTATCTGTAGTCAGTCTGAAAATAGCATAAATACATTCTATAAATATTAGGAATTCACAATCTTGTCAAAAGATGATGACTAGTCTTCTGGCATATTTAAATATTTGAACTAAAAGACAATCATTAACTGTACTATAGAAACCAATCTCTCTTAAATATGGCACGCTAAAGTAGAAAAACTCAAGACTTCCAATTTTGACTCCAACTATCCAAGACCTACATTTTGTTATTCAACCTGACAAAAAAAAAGAATAACTAGATGTTATAACCGGAAAGAAACTGCTTATAAGGTTTCCAAGCGTATTCGGTCATAACTCTACAATCCACATTTCAAAATATTTTTTTTTCAATTTTGTTTTGCCTTGAGTGGGACTCGATCCAACCATGTTTTGTGTAACAGCAGAGTACGTTAACCACTACGCCTTTCTGGCAGATGACAGTAATCTGTCCAATAATATTGAGATACGTGTTTCGTACACTGTTCCGTATGGTAGGATTTAATTTCACAACTTTTAAACTATTTACGTAAATGGCTTAATTTTCTAAACTAATATTGTCTTTATAATATTAATCTTTAGTATTAGTTCAATATCTCTCTGATGTATTGTGCCAAGCGTTTTGTCTCATAACGCTACAAACTAAAACGAAAAAATTCAAAAACAAAACTGAAAAAAAAATTGCCTTTATAGGGACTCGAATCTGGGATGTTTGGATTAGCAATCTAGTGCGCTAACCACTACGCCATTCTATCAGATACGAATAATCCGTCCAATAATATTCAGATACCTGTTATGTACACTGTTCAAAATAGTTAAGTTCTGTTTCTCAACTTTTGAAATACTTACCTAAATGCCATAATTTTCTCAAACTAATATCGTCTTTATAATGCAAATCTTCAGTATTAATTTCAAATTTCTCTGATGAATCGTTCTCGACTTTTTGGCGTTTTAACGATTTGCTAAATTTCTAAACCCCTATTTCGGCGGCCTATTGATCGACTTATATTTTAATCATGCATATAAAAAATAATTAAAGTAACAAGGTTTTTAAGGTTACAATGTTCTTTAAGAACAAATCATCAAACTTATAAAGAAAAGCAAAAGCAACTTTGTGAAATATGGATGGAAAACGAACTACAAAATGTCAGCCTTTGTTAATGTTTGGGGCCTTATAGATCTTGTAATTTTGAGCGTATGTAGAATATGTTTATCGCGCACTATAGTTCACAAGTAGGACAATAATCCAAGTAAAATTCAGAGATGTTCGTCAAGCGGTTTTTGACCACGTGACTGTTGAAAACCGCACTTTTGTTAACCTTGACCGGAAATGACGTCACAACTATCTCTTGGAAAAAAGACAATCCCATAGCATTACTCGCCAAACAAACCTGCGTTCAACGATATGCATCAATAAACCCACATTAGTTTGTGAAAAATCACGTGACATTCGACCAATCATATCTCAGTTACCAATGATATAATCTATTCCATTTTCTCAAACGTGTATGAGAAGGGATAGTGCTTTAAGCCTAACACATTTTCAAGCTGTACCTTATACCCTTATGGAGTTTAAGATTTTGAAGTATAAAGTAATGGCTCCAATGTGATGTCGTTGTGACGTCAAAATTAAAAATTATCTCGACGCTTCAACCTAGCCAGAATTAATTGTCATCATATGGAGCAAACAGTTTTTCAACAACGTTAACAGTTTCCGAGAAAAGGTAGGGGGAGAAAAATCATAATATTGTCCTATAATTTAGTTCTGGTTTCTCAACTTTTGAAATACTTACATAAATGGCACTATTTTCGCAAACTTATATCACCTTCATAATACAAATCTTCAGCATTAATTTCAAATCTCTCTTATAAATCGTTCTCGACTTTTTGGTATTTTAACGATTTTCTAAATTTCTACTCCCCTATTTCGGCGGCCTATTGATCGACTAATAATTTTAATGATGCATATTAAAAAAAATGAACTAGGTTACAATATCCTTGATGAACAAATCGTCAAACGTATAAAGCAAAATAAATGCTATTTTGTGAAATATGGAGTGAAAACGAACTACAAAAATTCAACCTTTGTTAATGTTTGGAGTCTTGTAATTTTAACCGTAAGAAGAAAAATGATTATCGCGCACTATAGTACACAAGTAGGACTAATATCCAAGTAAAATTTAGAGGTGTTCGTCAAGCGGTTTTTGATCACTTGACTGTTAAAAACAGCACTTTTGTTAATTTTGACCGGAAATGACGTCACAACTATAACACTTGTAAACAAGGCAATCACATATTATTACTCGTCGAACAAAGCTGCGTTCAACGATATGCATCAATACACCTAAATAAGTGTGTACGTCAAAAGTGAAAGATCACGTGACAATCCACTAATCATATCTCTGTAATCAAAGACGTAATCTATTCAATTTTCTCAAACTTTTATCAGACGAGATTGACATATAAGCCTGCCAATTTTCAACGCTGTACCTAGAACTGTTAAAGAGTTTACGATTTTTAAGCAAAAAGTTATGATTTGAATATGGCAGTGTTCCAACGTCAAACTTAAAAATTATCTCCACGTTTGAAGCGAGCCAGGATAGATTGTGATTATATGGAGCAAACTGTTTTTCAACCCCATTAACAGTTTCTGAGAAAAGTTGGGGGAAAAAAATAATAAAAATAATAATCTTTCCGATTTCAATCGGTTATCCAAGTAAACTTGGATACATAATAACGAAACTGTCTGGTTCTAGCTTTATATCGTCCTTTTTTTCTAATAAATATTTGTCGTTCAAAAAATAAGGAAAACGATAAAAGAGTTGTGTTCTCCGTCCCATACGTTGAGTGTTACGGCCAATCTGCGAAGAGCATCTGGCATAAAGTTACAAAGTAATGAAGATGATGGACTGCAAAGGACATCACTGATCAACCTGAACTTCGGTCAATGGAGGTAATAACAATAAAGGAGTTGTGTTATCAAATTAAGGAAGACGATTGACTGCATATGACTGAACTTCGGTCAATGAATAAGCGAAGAGAATCACTCTTGCAGTACATTAAACACTGAGAGCTCCTTATGATTCCATTCAGTGTTGGTCCTGTCTGTGTGAATGTCTCTCGGCTAATTTGGGTGAGGGCTCAAATTATTAATACTGCTGCGGAGGTTTGATAAACTTTTTTATATCTTAATTGTTGTCTTAATCACTGATGCTAAAAGTACAATTAAACTGCTTTCAAATTTGTATGGCTGGTGAACGGCTTACAAAATGTTTTTCTTTTAAATCGCAAGGATATTTCTAATTGCAGTTAATAGTCGGCGAGAACACTCACTCAACACAGCTATGGCGACTGGAATACTGTTTCTTTCTTGGGTTATCGGTAGATATGGTACACCTCTGTGAATCTGACTATGTCCATGTTGTAACAAATAATCAGAACGCTGCACACGAGCAACGTACACAATACAGTGAATACTTGATCGCAACTTGTGCAAAGAAAGTCTCTATTTGTTAAGAAATCGGGAATATGTTAATTGAAAAAACTGCTTTGTCTGTTTACCATGTAGATAAACGTCATTGTAATAATATATCTTAACTCAGATCACGGCAGATTAACTTTACGTACCTGTGAACAGCAATATCATGAAAAAATTGTATGATGATAAAGAGGTATACATTGCATATGTGTATGTCTATATATAATCAAAAAGGACATTCGGACTTACAACAATACGCAACCAAATATTCATTTTATTAAACGGTTTGAATTTCCTTGAAAATGTTACCCGTTCCTAGGTTTCTTGAACACTTGCAAAATCAAGTATCAAACTGCTGTAGAGAATGTAGTCTAACATCGTTAACTATCATATCGACAAATTGAGTATCGCTATCAAACTGCCTTTAATATATGACTTTCAAATCTGCTTTGCCATTAAATCTAATTCGGTCGCTAAATATTTTATTCAGAGATTAATTGAATATGTTACGACCCAATGAAATCCTTGTTCGAAATCCAATCACGATAGCCTCATTTCCTAGACTCATGTCTGATTAATAATCCTTTGAATTATATACTTTTTTATTGATCAATTTTATGTGATTTAACTATGAAAACAGAACATTGGAATTAACTGTCTACCTAAATGAAGATTAATATACTCGACTATAGTTTTAAATGTATAACTAAACGCAGTTTCAATTTATTGCACAGCTCAAACCCATCACATATATGGGCTATTTTTTCATCAAATAGAACGTTACAGGTCTATATAATCATAAACCTACCACAAGATGAGATAATTGTTAACTATGTTTTTGTGTTTAAGATGTTTTCCCTTCAATGACAAGTAATCACGTAACTTTCCTTGGAGAAGTGAGAAAAATAAAACTGAACCAGGAATTTATCCCAGGCAAATTGTACTCTTGTGCCCACTGAGCAAATTGTTTTTGTTTTTGGTGAGGGGTGGGGTGGGAGTGGCTGAACAAAGTTCAGTGCCACGGGCCAAATCCCAGTTGATGAGGGTCCAGGGGCTGGTCAAAGCCCCATAAGCTCTGAGGATGAAGAAGGCCGTAGAAGCAATCTTAGCTTATATTGGAAATGAAATTTGGTCTAGCATGTTGATAAAGCAATATTTATTTGCTGCAATTTAAATTTAAATTATATATAAGACAAGCAACATCTATAATTTATAACTCTGAAAGTGTCTGATCAAACTCAATCTGATACGAAAGGATTCAGAAGCAGCTAAGGCCCCGGGAGTTTACCAGCAGATTTCCCATGACATCTACGTAATTTTCACCAAAGGATCGGATTTCATATCGGTCTATTATGGACCTTTTTAAAGTTCTCAGTAAACAATGGTATGGACATACAGTCAACCGTGCATCGGAATGGAAGACAGGTGAATCTTGCTACCAAACAATTTTAGAATAAGGAATGTAGTTTCCAGTGACATATTGCAAAACAAGCACCCAATTCTAACGTACTTTCTGGTCAACCATATTATTTAAGAGGCTATACCGCAGATTTCTGGACAAAGTCGACTTTGGCCCAATCTACTAGCTTTAAGAAATGTTCACTATCCAACAAGATTTGAATCAATTCCGCCAAAATACCACACTGGACTCGAGCCGATTATGATTCAATCTCGAATTTTACACAGAATCCTAGCTACAAATAGTTCCGGCTTGTTGTCTTTAAAACAAATTAAATCATAAAAAGAATCTCCTTCCTCTACGTGGAAATGAAAACGATAACCTAAACAACCCCTTTCTTGTTACATTAGGTTGGACATTAGTGACATGATTTCGTGGAGTTACACGTTCTGGATTCATTACGAAATAACATTCAAGTAAAAATTAAAAGTAATTTAACAATCTATAAAGTTATTTTCTGTTATTTCCCAAGCTTTGGATAAGACTCTAAAACAAGATTGGAAATACTTTTTTTCCGTTTTAGAAGCACAGTTTGTTCACAATGTTAAAAGCCTGTCCGAGCTGAGTTGTCGGAAACATTAAAGAGGAAATTCATCTGGTTGCCTTCTTCACATAAAATACATGTATGAGCATGTCAGATTTTATGTTCAAAACTGTCCAAAGCTATTCTTCATTCTGGACTATGTGTCATGCCAATTATTCCAGTTGTATTCTTTGCCAGTATTACCTGAGGAACATATTGATACATTACCCTAGTACATATATTAAAACCCAATTCTCCAGCTTTTTATAACGTAATACAATAAATCTGTCGCTATAAAACTGACAAAAAAAATACTTTACTCTGTGAGTTTATATTATTTCCTTCGTCGGTATGCAGTTGTGTTTGAATTTAATTACAAAACGGTCATAAAAGCACACACACGTTCCCCATCATTTGTTTTATAATATAATAAATGGTGCATTATGTAATCTAAATGAATCTTTATCTCAATCATTGGAAGGGACAACTGTTCAGGTCCAGACGCCAAATATTGTTGTCTTTGAATTATGGGGTATAAGGATGGATAACAATGAAGTAATATATTCTAAGCACATGTTACACCGAACAGTGAAGTAAAGAGCTAGTTGTTTAGAGTTGATGAAATTTGGGACAAAATCAGCACGTAATTTCACACTATTTCGACGGCACTCAACGAACGGCCTGACAAGTAATGGAGCTCCTCTTACACTATTCAGAGTGTCTCTATCGCCCACTTTGTCAAAATAGTATTATGCTCTTAAATTGGGATGATTTAGGCATGCAAGCATATTGTTGAAGCTTTCTATAGGCTATTCTCAAGACAAACATATTACACCAGACAGGAACACAATGCGTGTTTGTGATTTTAGATTTATGGAAGTTTAACGCTCATGCGAATGACTCAACAAGACAAAATAAAATATGGTAAATAGAAATTAGTTGATGAATTTATTGCAGGAACATCACTTTCATATGAAGTAGGTATTTAAAATACGAAATTTGGTGAAAAGTAATCTCAACCGTCGTCTTACCTCTATGAAGCCATTCTCCGTTTTGAAATCAATTGGTAGCTGGTTCTAGAGATACCGTGTTCACAGTTTTTGTGGGACGGACGGATACCATTTCTAAGTCCCTCTCCCACTAATGTGGCGCGGAACAAAAGCCAGTAATAAAGGTGTCATAAGCATATGGCATTCTTATAGCTCTCATGTTGTTTATGCCTTTGCAATAGATCGGAGAGAGAACATCAATATTAAGCGATTTATAAAGCTTTGTTTTCTGTGCAAACAATAATATCTACAGAAGCTCATGGTAAAAACGTTGCTTGTTTGTACGCACGTGTTTTCTGACATCTCGGCATTTGTAAAGCATCACGCGATAAGACGTGAGATGAGTTACCTTAGAAATTGGCAGTCCCTGGAGAGTAATACGTTGAAGACATATGTCACGTGAGTTGATCTGAAATCACAAGGGAAATACTAAAATTAAATTCTTTTCTTTGATCGGCCGATTTTGCGTACGTGACAGAGAAGCTAACCTAAACTCGGTTCTGTACAAACTCTTTAGTAACAATAACAGATTCAAAAAGAGCATATTTTGGTTGTTTATCTATGACAGTATATTTCACATAGAGCATGTGTGACTAGTTTAATGTTTTCATTTACCAAAAACAAAGTAAAATAAGTTCTACCTTGAAAGCTTACATTTGAATTTCATATGTATCAATAATTCACACAGTTCAGTATCTGTAACATTGCGTATTTTATATACATGTTACCTGCAGTAAGAGCGGACTGACAAGCAAATTCCAGATACACAAAGTAACGAATTGTCTCGCCACACGGGATTTATGTTAAAGTCATTATTAGCATGTGGGAATGTGTCAAGTATCTAACAATAAAGTAGAAGAAAAAAAAACATTTGTGAATTGCATGGTCATAACCTGTATCACATCTGTCAGGTATATGCCTGTTCTTAATGTTAGATTTATCTTTGATATCTCAATGGGTTGTAGGCTAAAGAGCACTAATCCATACTTTAAAATAGTTTTCATCAGCTAGCCTAGTTGCGCTCGACAGCCGATGTCCGTTCACGAACCTTTAGTCATTTGTGACGTGTTGTTTTATCGATTTACCAACAACAGTGCCTGGAGAGAAGACGCTGAACCAACAAATGAGTTAAGCGTTAATGCTTAATTTAGTATTTCTTTCGTTGAAGCCTTGTTGTACGCTTAAACAAAGTAGGTAATTTTTATTCCAAAACATGCGAGCCGCTGTTCAGTTCTTACGTCGTATTGTTTTTAGGTAATATCGTTTCTGTCACAGAACTCAGAAACTATATTATTGAAATTCATACCAAGTGTCATCAGCCTTAGTTGTACCTTTGCTACTATGGATTAATAATTTGTAATTTTCTGCCCTTGAAATATATTGTGCACTTTATAATCCAACATGTATGATACCTATAGTCAGGTACAGCAACCAACCAGCGGTAGCTCGTGGGTTTTCAGGGTTCTACTCAGTGTTTCTCCTACAATTATGTTGACCAATGACCTGTGATTGGGATCTAGTCCTGTTGGACTAACATGAGATAGATAGATAAATAAATAAATAAAAAATATAATCAAGTAAATGAATAAATAAATAAGTCAAAGACACGATGGTCCTATTTAAATGTTACTTTACAGATCTACCATGGTTTGTACTGGATATATATCGGTTATTTATGCAGACAAAAGCGGCTTATCTACACTAAATGCATACACTTCCATCGTCTAAAACGGAATATATCTGTGACAATTTTGAGAGGTAAAAGGTCATTAAGTGAAGAAAGATTTGAAGATATTGGCATAATATTTCAAAATAAAAATAGAAAGATTCGTTTGGTCAATGATAGCAATCAGCGAGTGAAGTCAATATTGTAGTCCATTCCGCATGGCTGACTGTCGAGATTTCATAAACCATTGACCCAGTCCTTGTAAATCTCTCTTGCGTAATTGTGATTCGACATTTAATCAATATATTCCTCTCTGTAGGAATTATCATGAGCTTTTGTTGTGAATCTTATGTTGTTTTTTTGTTTTATATTTGTGTTAGGAAGAGCGGTAGGCCTTTACTTTGAACTATTTCACTCATATAACAGCATATATAACATATTCAAGTGACAAAGTGATATAATGACACGAAAAATTGACACGAGATATAATCAAGCTTTCACGGATTGATCTCTATAGAGGTTTACTTATGAGCAGGATACTGGGCAAAGCCACTTTCGCAATTTCAACTAAGAAACTGATCGGTACGACAGCTACTATTGATTTAATGTTTGCATTGCAGGATTTGTAATTCTTCCCGAAATTAGGAATGGGTCTTTTACCTCGATACACCTCCTATGTTCTATCTATGTCGTTAAATAGCAGCACCAGGAAAGGCATTGGCCCCTCTAAATTCCGATTTGATGGCTAACAATAATCCCTTCGCCCCTCTCTTATGTATACCACGTTTGTTTAACAGATTTTGTGATTCACGGATTTTTCATTACGAATTTGTATCAGATGAATCATGCCAGTATCAGATGAATCATGCCAGTACCGTACGTTCAGAATATTAACTAAGGAATAGATTGACATCGGCTGCCTTGGTACAAATATTAAAACCACGGTCCCTCGTTTTTTATAACGTTGTACAATAAATCAGCCCAAATGAAACTGACAAAAAAATACTTTATTCGGTCTATTTATCTGTATTATGTTGGAAATCGATAGGTAAGTTACAAAAACTGCCATAAAAAAATTGTAAGTGGCGACCTGATCAAAATCCCCCGTAAACCCGTCAGAAATGAAATAAGGAACTAATTTTGGATTTTGTTGATATGAGTGGTTTATATAGGTGGCCCAGGTGTATATTTATAACTGTCCAGACTGAATAAACAGTCACGTTATATTCAGGTGACGGATTTAGGCATTATGATTTACACAACAAAGACAATCACATATCTTGAGATGCATGTACCATGACAGGTTATGCCAGCGCCCATTCTAGATACGAGGTTCAAGGATTAATTTTGGTACCAAACTTTTCAGTCATTTCCTGTGGTATATACAGTCAATTCTGTTTACACATATAACATGAATTAAAAATACAGAATGGAAACAGACAAATAAAAAGTACATCAAAACATGGGAATGAAAGAAGAAGGGGGTTCACAATCCTTTAAAGTATTGTGAACAAGGATTACATAAATTGCACAGGATCGATAAGCGGTTTTTAGTTTGGACTAAATATACGAATTTCCATAAACACACAAACAACTGTTATAATTGTCAATCATGCAGAGCATTATCTACATCGAAGGGTCTCACAAACAAACAAGACAACACGAAAATGTTAAAGTACTTGCCCAAATAAATATTTGGAGAAAAGCAAATATACCCACAGGGCAGCCACCGACGATTGGTCGTCAGAAGATGAACATTGACCGCAAGGTAACGCAAATGTCTAAGACACAGACCAACACATGCCTTGTCTACGATTTTCGTCTGTGAGGGATGGCATTGGATCAGCGTGATAAGACACCGGCTATGTTCAAAAGGTCATCCATCCTCCAGTAATGCGCTAATACTAAATCCTATGTACGTTAGCAAACATGTGTTTTCGTGATGGTCCAGCATCTGTGTGACCTTACTGAGTGTTCATAAACATTCACGTCACGAACACGAGATTATCAGAAAGGGAGGGGATCGACCGTGTCAATAAATTCCACATCATATGGTCACGTACTTGAGATCAGGGCGATTGGAACTAATGTACACAACCACACCAATTGTAATGTGGGATTTGTGTATTGTATCAAGACAGTTTTCAGGGATGACAAAACAACCCGCCTCATT
Source organism: Cryptochiton stelleri (assembly GCA_031471745.1). Classification (NCBI taxonomy): domain Eukaryota; kingdom Metazoa; phylum Mollusca; class Polyplacophora; order Chitonida; family Mopaliidae; genus Cryptochiton; species Cryptochiton stelleri. The sequence continues at coordinate 12,029 of JAUELC010297034.1, forward strand.
TTTTAACATTAATAAAATTTCGAAAATGAATTTTCCTCAAAACGTAGTTTTATATATGAATAAACAGCTAGGTATTTAATTTAAATGAAATATTTTTTGTTTAATCTACACAATTATTGAACCCGACATATTTTATTGAACGTTTCGTTGTGACTTCGAAATATTAAAGCGCCGTTTCGTAGTCCGTTAAAGTTATACGTTGTTTTTATTTATCACACACTTAAGAAGAAGGAATGGGTTCGGTACGTGTTATATCTACGTGGCCGTTTTGCCTTCTAATACACATCCTTGAATATATGATATCCACATCTACAGATGATCATTATAAAAGCTTTCATTTGTATAAAACGGTCAAATTGATTCACTGTGGTTATTGACCTTGTGTCTAATGTCTAGGCATTTTGAATTAGTTATTGAACTCCAAAGCTAGGCAGCTGACCCTGGTCAATCGACATACATGCATGGTGCGATTTCACTCTTCACGTGACTTGATTCTTCAGTTGTAATTGGTCCAGTCGACCTAATTTTATGATAAATAGTTGTATTTTATTTTCCTAGTTTCTCTGATGTAATCTGCTCTATATTGACGTTTATACGCCTGATGAAAATCGGTCTATTTTTATAGTTTTATGGTATGTCTAGCGTCCGTCCGTCTTTCTGAACGGCGTCCGTCCGGATGGCCCCAATCCGTTTCCGGAGCGGAACTCGAAAACTATCATTATGAAACCTGGTAGACACATTCACCATCAGTTGTAGTTGTGCCTTTTGCTATTATGGATTTACCGATATTTTTTTTTATATTTTAACATATCTCTGGTCACCATGGTTCCAAAGTGTAACTTAATGATATATGCCACCCCTGGAGGGCCTATGTTGGGTTTACTTAACATCTAGTTATTGGTGTGGTATGCACCTGATGACATTTAGGATACGTTTATCTCCATGAGATGCAAGTTTTGCCTCTAGCATGGTCCTTACAGAGAAACACTTAAATTCTTTAAGTTATTGAAAGAAACAATTGATGACTTTAGGAATTAGTATTTTATTCAATGTGGAAATTGGAATCTAGTCCTCAATCAAAACATGGATACACAAGGTCATAATAATAATAATAATCCGAAATCATATTGAACATGTCAGTATATATGGTGAAAGAAACCAGGCAACGTTCCGAGAAAACTACGCCTACTCCCGCAGATGTTTTTAAGCGTAGGCGGACCCGAACTCAGAGTCACAGTAATATGATTAACCGATGTTGACAGAGGAACATTGTCCATGGCCTGTGAAAGAAAACACTCTCATACACAAACAAACTTTAATGGATATGAGATGTCATAAATAAATATTGGCAGATCAGATGGAAAACGTATCTGTCAATAGCTGATGACGGTCAGATTTCATGTTTAGAGCAAAGGGTCCCCAGCATTAACAGATCGTGTGTGTTGTTTTTCATTTAATTGTACACAGTATTAAGGAGTAGTATAAAAGAGCTTTGTGTGTTTTTCTATCTCTCACTAATATGATACTAGATTTGATGGGATTAAAGATCACGTACAGCTGTTTAATCAAGCAAATATCGACGAAGGCGTTTCCCCAAAAGTACTTTCTTTTTATTATTATTTCTAATCTGTTCTCTGGACTCAAGTTATGAACAGCCTATTGAGCGACTATGTTTTCTTTCTTCAATGATAACAGTAGACGAAACGCTGATATTGAGGACAAAAACGACTAGTTTTTGGTCCGATTACATGTGGACTTTTCCATAGAAAACCGAAAGTGGAGACTTGAAAATACTTTTTTATGTTCTTCTAATTTATCAAAGCGAAGGCAATTTGCTCTACCAAAACACCGTTTGACTGTATTCAATGATGTTATCCTCGTAATCGAACGAACATCTTCTCGAGACAAGGCGAGTCCCGACGTGAAACTATATCCCCCACCTTGTCGCGCTTGTGTCATATTTCTGGTCAAACAAGGAGGAGATAACCCCTCCTAGTTCGAGTGATAGGCAGAACAGGATCGCACCTGCCCATGGTGCCAAATATCCCTCTGCAAATAGTCCGAACAGTGAAAGACACTAAACTTGCATTTAACGTAGTAAGGCGGAAATGAAATATGACCGCTCTAACAGACAATCAAGAAGCATACTTTCAGCTCGAAACGAAGAACGTCTTTCTCTGCTGTTTATCATGATATTCCGGCAGAGGCGATATACTGTTTGGCAAGTGGTATATGATTGGTGTATGCAATATCTGCATTTTACTTTAATCTCTGTCTGACCGCCGAAAGACACTAAGCGTGGCAAGGAATGATACAGTTTATCGGGATATTAGCGTCTTGCCTCGGAAAGATGAACGAACATTTTCACAAATACCAAACTAAAATGTTTCCAGTTCTATAGGTTACACTACAAATGGGTACATTTGAATTATTGTAAATCTCTCTAGATTTTAACATCTTGACCTGTTACCAAGCAAGAAAAACGTTGTTTAACCTGTTTAGTTGTTTTCAAATTTGATTTATGATAAACCTTTCATTTCTTTAAGGGGAGATAACTGTCATTTATACATGAGAAATTATTACCTAAAGAGATCTTGCCCTTAGATCGCTTACTCTTTACACTTAGCAGATTCATTTAGTGCGACTGTCAGATATAAAACTATTTAATTGAATACTTAAATGCGATATACGTTGTTTTTTTTCTCCCACCATATTACAATCTTCATAAACCCCGAACTAATACCTTTATGATGATGGGGCACGTTTCACTCTTCTCGTGAAGGTGATTTTCTGTTTCTTAAGGCAATGGTTATTGTCACAGTCTCACTGACATAAATTGTTCACAGATTATTTCCTTGTTCTCACAATTTTATTGTTAATTTCTGTTATTTGCTAAAAAAATGATCTCCCAATTGACGACTCATAAGTTAGTAAATAAGTCTGACATACTAAATTTAAGCAATTCTTACATGTTAGATGTCCATTGAGTTAAAGAATAATGATGTTCCATCCCCGACATTATCCTCATTTCCTTTTTTTAATCGTGATCTCCCAACCACTTCTACCACTATCCACTGTAACCATAATCAACACAATCTATCATTTTTAGAAAATAAATGCTTCAACCCATTAGAATTAAATGATTTAGATCACTTTAAAACTCATATTGATGATAACCAATACAGAATAAGGCATTGGAATGATGTTCAAATACACCAATCCAATTATTACACGGATATTTCTTTTATAGATGCCTCAGAACATATCACTGTGACTGTCTATCATTCATCCAGTTCAATGCGAGGAGGTTAAATAAGCACTTCATGGAAATTCAGGGTTTCTTACACAATTTACAGCACACTTTCTCGATAATTGGCATATCAGA
>JAUELC010297145.1:0-15409 GCA_031471745.1 Cryptochiton stelleri
TTTTCGTGCAGCATTGTTGTATCATATGAAACTACAGGAAATTCCTCAAGTTGTATGAAAAATCCTATAGGATACCACAGAAAAATCCTATAGGATACCATAGAAAAATCTTATAGGATACCATAGAGAAATCCTACAGGATCCTATAGGATACCATAGAGAAATCCTACAGGATACCATAGAGAAATCCTATGGGATCCTATAGGATACCATAGAAAAATCCTATATGATACCATAGAAAAATCTTATAGGATACCATAGAGAAATCCCACAGGATCCTATAGGATACCATAGAGAAATCCTACAGGATACCATAGGATACTATATGATCCTATAGGATTTTATCCTTTAGGATCCTATAGGATTTTCTGTACGGACTGTGTCCGCAAGCAATCTTTTCTCCCTGCATTTATAAAACATTATATAGTATATCCATGAGCCTCTGTAGCTCAGTAGGTAGAAGGCTAGGCTTGTAACACAAATGGTCGGGATTCGAATCCCGCTGGAGGCAAGCATTTTTTTCTCCTTATATTATATAGTATATTAACATATCCGTATAACCATCCTGTTTTGTCACAAAGATCGATTGATGAACGAGACATATCTGAAGGCAACTTAGTTTGATTATATAATCAGTTAATTTCCAGTGAATCAAAAATAGTTAAACCTTTCTTACTTGGATGATACAAAATGGAAATGTTGGATTATCAACACTATTTGAATATTTGAAAGTTTGGGATTTGTTTTATCCCACAATTGGAACAAGATAACATTTGAATGTGGATCTGGCTGATGGCAACGTTGATTGGAAGAGTCGATAGGACAATCAGGGCCCTGACATATAACATCACAATGATCTTAGGTTTGTTATCTCAGTCAACAGATGCACCACTGTTACATTGACTGCTTGGTTGACATTAGTTAAATCTCGGAGGCAAATACATGCACGTATTGGGAAACAGCCTAGCGGCCAGTTTGGCTTTATCGGCACCTCTCGTTTATAACTAAGTGCTTTTCCTAGGTTTAACGTTAGCGTTACTGCCCGCAATGTTTACGTCTACACCATATAAATGCACACAGATTGCTCTCAGATAAGCACTGATGGCTCACGAAACTGTCCAAAGTTATCGATTTCCTTACAATACTTGTGTCGACAGTAGTTAAATCTCTGAGGCATATACATCGTATACAATGATGGATGATAGTAAAATTCACCACAATTTTGTAACTTTTGAAAATATAACAAAATTGCGTCGGATAGTGGATGTCACAAACGTGAAAAGTTTGTATTCTAAGTTTACCAATGTTGATTGACACCTATGGGATTTAATATTTCCCATATCATCCCAGTAATGACTATTTATAAAGTATATGGTAATTGATATCGAACTTTCATTGGCACAGGCACTATTTGCTATTTACCTGAGGTGTCATTTGGGATGCAAATAGATCTTTGCTAAACAAAGACAGCATGAATGTATTTAAGGTAGACACATACTGCCCTTTAGCTAGAGGGCGAGAGATTTAGAAGTTAAGGCGCAAAACCCCACGTTGAAATGAAGAGTGTAGAAAAGGAGAAATTTCATCCATGTCGTTCTCCCGAACAGACTTGATGCTCGGCTTGAGTGGACTAGTGGTGATATCCGGCCAGAATTCTGTTCCACCAATCAGAATGAATGAAACAATAACACGAAGGAATTGCTATGCTCAATGAATCCTCCATAGGGACGTAACACCCACACATGTCTTCACTAAGAAAGAAATATCCATTAACGATTCATTTATGTTTTGTCCAAATTCCGTTCCTGAAAACAAATTATAAGAAACAAATTACAGAACAATTTCCTTAGTGCCTCGTCGCTTTCCTGCGGGAGGCAATATTCTTTTGTGGGATAAATTTAATTCTCTCTGTGGCAATTTGTAAATTAAAATAAGTTTGATAATACAATTATAGAACAACTACATAGATGAAATAGTAATGCCAGCCATCACTTACATAAACTAAGCTCTATGTTGGCTGGAGTTCTACCATCTTTCCGGGGAATATATCACCACAGTTTTTGTAATAACCCTTGCCACTGTTAAAGCCTTTCGGCGGTCAGACACAGATCAAAGTGAAATAGCGGAAACGAATAGACCAATCAATTGAATGTACCACATTTCAACAGTATATCGCCTCTGCCGGTATATCATGATAAAAAGCGAAGAAAAACATTCTTCTTTTCAACCAACTAATTATGCTTATCCTTGATTGTCTGTTAGAGGGGTGATTTTTGCCTGACTTCGTTAAATAAATGTGTCATGTTATCCACATCGTATTTCATATGTCACAATGGCTAACCTTTGTCTTGCCTATACATTCATATGGAAGAGTTATCGCCTGTATGTTTGATTCGAAATATGGTGCAAGCGAGACAAGGAGAGGAACAAAGTTTCACGGTTTCTGCTGAACCCTTACCGTTAGGAATGTGATAACCTATACGAGCCTCACTTTCCCTTCACCTTTCCACACAATATATCACATTACAAGAGCCTCGATATTGTAGTATGGCGTTGTCCGTCCGTCTGATTGGATGTCTTGCTCACAGGCTGTCCGTCAGTCCATTTTTTTCGGTTTCCGGCTGTGTGGCGATAATATTTCCCAATTATTAAACTAATAAAATTGACCACAAAGAAAAAATGAAAGCCCAGCATAGTTGATATGACAATAACAATATTTATTACGAAAGAAACAAGATAATAATACTAATACATGTAATAATATACAGTGTGTCCGCTACTTTTACGTGATAATCAATGGGAGAAAAGTCTAGCTCATAAAATAAAACTTTGGACTTGAAAATGGTCCTGGATGTTAAAGAATGCTCCCAGGGAAGATGTCGATCGCTGTAGGAAATAGTAACGCCGATACTCAGTATTTATCTCCGGGAAGCTGCAACTATATATACTCCGGCAAAACTTCGGTAACAGTCTGTTATACCGCAGTTGTGTAAATAAATCCAGGTACCACAATGACAGTGTATGTATCGATCTCCATTCAAGAAATGTACATTCACCTTTTGTAGTATATGTGCTTAACAAAATAAAAACCATTGAAAAAAAGAAGAAAAAAAAATGGATGGTCTGCTAAATATATAGTGGGACAGTATGGCATTTTCTAAATAAATAGAATAATGATGCAGCATTCACTGATCGTCAAGAAAGTTTCAGAAGCACAGATCTTCCTGATCATTGTCTCATTAAAATAACAATATCTGACTTAGAACTTACAGCAATAAAATATGTTATATGGCTGTTAATCAATAACAAGTGAAATGTGCATACAACGTTGAAATGTTTATACATAACAGGCCGTCAACTTGAAACTCGTTTATCGGACTCTAATCAAACTTGGTAGGAATAGTCAATGTAGCAAAATGTCGCATGAGATTTAGTTTGGGATATGTCCGCCTACAGGTGGCGCCACCTGGTGACAATCTAAATTTGGTTTAAAGTTGTTAGCTTCAAATCCGATTATCAGATTCTTATCAAACTTGGTAAAAGTATTCTATGTGGCAATATGTTCCATGGCAGAGTTTTGATGTGTGTGTGTACATTCGTCTGTCCCTTTTCCGTTTCCATGTGGCAAGATGTAGCTTGGGATTGAGTTGGGCATATGTCCGCATACAAGTGGCGCCACCTGGTGACAGAGTGTAATTAAGTTTCAAGCTGTTAACTTGAAATCATATTATCGGATTCTTATCAAACTTGGTAAAAGTATTCCATGTACGTGGCAAGATGTTGCATGGGAGACTTTGATATATGCACACCTTGTCTGTCCATCTGTATGTGCATCCGTTGCCCCTTTTTCGTTTCGGGTCGTTAACTTGAAAACCGCTTATCGGACTCTAATCAAACTTGGTATGAATATTCCATTTGGCAAGATGTTATACGGGATTGAGCTTGACGTGTCCGCCTACAGGTGGCACCACCAATCACTCAATCAATCAATAAATCAAATTGAAATGAATTCAGATAGTTAAATGATCACAAGGTGATTGTTTTGTTATCCAGGCCTATATTTGGATTCATTTGAGCTCTCGTTTATAATAATTTTAATTCATTTTAAAGATGTGCACATGGTCAATGTACTATGTTTTGCGTCCGTTGCATGTCTTATATCATTCCAATGTTTGGTGTCATCGACGTTGAGGATGGTTTCCTTCATTGAGTCATACGATTGAAATAAACTTAAGTACGACGTAAAATCCCAATCAAATAACCAAACTCTGATAAGAGAGATCACCTACAAAATGTCATTAGTCTAGTCTAGATCTTACAATAAATCTGCGTTCTGATTTTGTGTCTGAAGTATCCATGGACGTTGATGAGGACACACTGACAGTTGCTATCATTCTACTGTTCGACTAACAGCCAGTTATGTCCATTGTCGTCTTCGCTTTAATAAATCATTTCACAATCTTCCTTCTACATCCGTGACTCGCCTTTGGACATGCCTCGTACAGTTAAAAGCCTTGTGAAAGGAAGCAAAACAAAATAATCTACGTCATGACCAGACTCTACTGGGACATTAGGACGTCCCTGGTGTTATGCAATCCTAGACGTTATCCCGTCGTCAATTCGCTGTGTATGAATCCTGAACATACAGTATTGAAGTACATTCAGACATGTAAAGTTCAGTGATTTAGAAATACCCACCGTTGACAGTAGAGACTTTATTGGCACCTGATACGTCTACTATGACAGCCTTAAACAAGACTGACCATTAACTGATAGGGTATGCTGTCTTCATTTGGTCATGCGACAAGCAGTAATATGTGTCAAATTGAAGTTACTCTCCAAAACATTACTGTTTTAACAGGTTTCTATGTTAGTTTGTGTGTGGGTTGTACACTGTAATTACCGTTGTGTCGCTGTTATAGCGGGGTGCCAGCCCAATGGAATAAGGACACCAATTTATGTTTGTGCTGGGGTTTAAAAGGCGTATAGAAAAAAATATATACACAGAAATCCGCGAAGCAATAGTCAAACACCCTGACGTAGATAGATTTAAATATTGATGTAGCAAAAGGACCCATGTTCTGTGCTGTGGTTGAAAAAAGCTGTAATAGAATATAAATTTTAACTCAAGCAGGGAGTATGTATTATAACTAAAGCACAGTATATACATTAGAATGCAAGCAGGGAATATACATTATAATTCAAGCAGGGAATTTACATTATAACTCAAGAAGGGAATATACATTATATTTCAAGCAGAGGATTTACATTATAACCCATACAGGCAATACAGATTGTAACTCAAGCACGGAACATACATTATAAATGCAGTACGGGACAGACATTATAACCCAAACACAAAATATACCTTATAAGTCCAATATGAAAGGCAAACTGTAGCTAAACAAAAATTCAACCATGGAAACCCAATATTACTCATCAAGAGATTATATATAATTTTAATCAAACATAGCTACGAATGACAATATCCCATCGTTCATGATTTAAATAAATCAACAATTCCAGATATGTTATACAAGTATGAATAACATAAGTATTGCTGGAGAGGATGATTGAATTTATCACGCATAATTTTCGAAATGAAACATGGAATACAATCCTTTTCAGAAATAAAATACGAATATGTTTGTGTTAATAAATGCTATTTACCTTATAGGAGGTTCAGCAGATTATGTTTGAAGTGGGTATTGGTCTGCCAACCTCTCTAACCCAGAGTGTACATTATAAGGTGACACACTAGATAACAAACCACCACCCATATCAAATAATTAGCGAAAATCCTCATAATTGATCTAGATATTAACAAGCGCACATGCTGCTCAACGATGTCTTAATTAGGTTTGTTGTGTTATATTCAGCGTCCAAATATGCAGATATACTTTTTACCGGTATTTATTACTTTTCTGTTAGCGTTTGACATACACAATTGATTTCATACATGCTTAATCACAGCATTTTCGCTACGTTTGTGATAAGACTAGGTTAAAACGGAAACTAGTTCAGAAGAAAGTGCAGGTTGAGATTCATACTGGAACCGAACACCCACTGCCAGGCACCACACTGTCGCAGTAAATGCCAGCCAACCCACTTCTACATGCAGTTAATACGTAACACCCAACTGCAAAAAATAATGTTTCTACTTTATTTTCCAATAAACCGCATTGACTGGTAATCGATATATGGTCACATACGGAATGAGCTGTAAGCTTTGTTTGTCTATCTTCTGCGGGCGGTTGGAGGGAGCTTCGTGTTGCCCTAGCGCTTTCTGAGCGAAGGGCAACAATAAACTGTTGTGGCATCCTGTATGTCCTGTGATTGTCTTGTATGTTGTTATGGTTTCTTGCCAGTGACGTCGGGGTGGTTTCCTTCATCCATGGGACTGGCACGCCGTCATATAAGTGAAATAACCTTAAGTGCGAGATAAAACCCCAATCAAACAAACAAACACTCGCTAGTGCACCCCGTGCGGTCACTGGTGAGTTGGGGTAGTAAGGCGGATCTGTTTGTGCATTGCTGCTGTTTCAGCTGAGGAGAAGAGTTTTTGAGGTGTCGAGCACTGTAATGTTGTACATTTTGTGTTCTTGCACTATGTTTTGCGTCTGTTGAATGTCTCATATCGTTTCACTGTTTAGTTTTTCATCGACGTTGAGGATGGTTTCCTTCATTGAGTCATACGAGTGAAATAAACTTAAGTACGACGTAAAACCCCAATCAAATAACCAAATCCTTGTTAGTGAGACCACCTACACAACTATATTAGTCTAGTAAAGACCTTACAAGAAATCTATACGTTCTGATTTTGTGCCCGATGTCTCCACGGACGTTGACGAGGACACACTGACGGCTGCTATCATTCCACTGTTCGACTAACAGACAGTTATGTCCATTGTCGTCTTCGCTTTACTAAATCATTTCACAATCTTCCTTCCGCTTCCGTGACGCGCCTTTGGATATGCCTCGCACGGCTAAAAGCCGTGGGTAACGAAGCAAGGCAAAATAATCTACCGTGGTGGCCAGACTCTATTGGGACATTAGGATATCCCTGGTGTATGCAAGCCTAGTCGTTATTCCGTCGTAAATTGACTATGTATGACTCATGAACATACAATATTGAAGTCCAATTAGAAATGTAAAGTTAAGTGATTTAATACCCACCCTTTACTGTAGAGACGGTAAAGAGACTGACCATTTCCCGATAGGATATTCAGTCTCGATTTGGCCATACGACAAGCAATAATGTGTAAAATATTTGTAGACGTTACTTTCCAAAAACATTACTGTTTTAACAGGTTTCTATGTTTGTTTGATTAGGTGTTGTACACTGTTATTAATGTTGTTTGGCTGATATGACAGGGTGCCACCCAATGGGATAAGGACACCATTTGTGTGTGTATGTGTTCTGGAGTTACACAGGTGTATAGAAATATTAATATATACAGAAATCCGCAAAGCAATGGTCAAACACGTCGACGTAGATACATTTAAATATTGACGTCGCAAAAGTATGCATTGTTTGTGCTGTTGTTGAAAAAAGTTATATGGAAAATATATACAGAAATCTGGAAAGTGGTCTTAAAACACGTCGACGAGATGTCTACATGACTGGCAAAACAATGCTTAAACAATAAACAATATTGTGTGGTTGTTTTAGTAGCAGACATAAACGTGTTATAAACATTTTAGTGAACTTGTTTTATTCGGACATGGTTGTCATAACATTACAGGTAAACACCTAGGCACAGGCATATTTTTAGTGGCGATTATGATGCCCTTTACTCATATTTATCATTTGATGTCCTGTTTGAAGATTGTCTATACTGAATTTGTTACAATGACGTCGATTCTTACACCAAGTAGTAAGCAGTGTTATTTTGCCATTTTAGTAGTGAGTCAAACATTTGAAACGAAGTGTTGAAAGAAAAGAATAGTATTGTATTCAATATTATTACCGTCGGTTTGTAGTTTTATATAGTCGGCAGAGTGTTGGGTCTGTAACCCCGACGATCCGGGTTCAACTCCCTGTGTCACGCAATCAATCTTTTCTCCCTGCATTTATAAAACATTATATAGTATATTCGTAAGTATCTGCAGCTCAGTAGGTAGAGTGTTGGGCCTGTAACCCAAACGGTCCGGATTCGAATCCCGTTGGAGGCAAGCAATTTTTTTTTTTATCCCTGTATTATATAGTATATCCACATAACCATCCTGTTTTGTCACAAAGATCGATCGCCGAACGAGACATATTTGAGAGCAACTTAGTTTCATTGTATTATCAGTCAACTATTAATTTCCCGTGAATTAATAGTAGCTCAACCTTTCCTAAATGGTTGATACAAAATGGGAATGTTGGATTATCAACACTATTTGAATATTTGAAAGTTTTCAATGTACAAAGATTTGTTTTCTCCCACAATTTGAACAAGATAACATTTTATTTCTGGATCTGGCTGATCGAAATGTTGATTGGAAGCGTTGATAGGACAATCGGGGCCCTGACATATAACATCACAATGATCTTAGGTTTGTTATCTCAGTCAACAGATGCACCCTAGCTTCTTACATTGACTGTTTGGTTGACATTAGTTCAATCTCGGAGGCAAATACTTTTACGTATTGGGAAACAGCATAGCAGCCATTTTGGCTTTATCGGCAGATCTCGTTGATAACTAAGTGCTTTTCGTAGGTTTAACGTTAGCGTTACTGCCTACAATGTTAACGACTACACCACATAAGTGCACACAGTTTGTTCTCAGATGAAACACTGATGGCTCACGAAACTGTCAAAATTTATCGATTTCCATACAATACTTGTATCAGCAGTAGTTAAATCTTAGAGGCATATACATCCTATACAATGATGAATGATAGTCCAATTCACCACAATTTTGAAACTTTTGAAAATATATAAAAATTGCGTTGTGTAGTGGATGTCACAAACGTGACAAGTTTGTATACTAAGTTTACCAATGTTGATTGACACCTATGCGATGTAATAGTGCCCAGCAAATATATTCAGAAATCCATCTAGTAATCCCCAGTTTATAACACGTCAACAGCATGTGTATGAGTCTGGCAACAAAACGCCTTAACAATAACAAATGTAGTGTGGTTGTTTTAATAGCAGTTACAAGCATGCAGTTATAACCTCTCTGTATGAAAGACAGAGAGAAATTTAGATACTGGCCCGGAATTGGTTTAGCGGACTAAATATCCTCGAATGTAATTAAACTTATGAATTACAAATCAGCTGGATATGTTTAGCCATATCAGAGGAAATCTGTGCAGCAATGACTATTTATAAAGTATATGGAAATTTATATCGAACTTTCATTGGCACAGACACTATTTGCTATTTACCTGGGTGTCATTTGAGATACAGATAGATCTGCCTAGAAAATATTAATTGCAAATGTACAGAACTGTTCAAAAACCACGTTGAAATGAAGAGTGTAGAAAAGGAAACAAATTAATCCATGCGATCCTCCCGAACAGACTTGATGCTCGGCTTGAGCGGACTATTTAGTATATATACTATGTCAATGACTATAAACATGCGTGATATCCGGCAATAATTCTGTTCCACTAATCAGAATGAATAAAACTATAACAGGATGAAATTGCTATGCTCAATGAATCCTCCACAGGGACGTAACACCCACACATGTCTTCACTAAGGCAGACATATCTATTAGCGATTCATTTATGTTTTGTCTAAAACTCGTTCCTGAAAACAAATTATAAGAAACAAATTACAGAACAAATTCCCTGAGTGCCAGGTTTGCTGTCTTACTCGTCGCTGTCCTGCGGAAGGAAATATGCTTTTGTGGAATAATTTTAAAACTCTCTGTGGTAATTTGTAAATTAAAATAAGTTGGATAATACGATTTTAAAACAAATCCTTCCGGGGCTTATATCACCACATCTTTTGTACTAACGCTTGCCACTGCTACTGCCCTTCGGCGGTCAGACAGAGATCAAACGGAAATGACGAAAACGAATAGACCAATCAACTACATGTACTACATGACAAACAGTATATCGCCTCTGCCGGAGCATCATGATAAAAAAGCGGAGCAAAAATACTCTCTTCAACCAACTAATAAGGCTTATTCTTGATTGTCTATTAGAGTGATGATATTCAATTTTTGCCTCACTTCGTTAAATAAATGTGTCATGTTTTCCACATCGTATTTGTAAAGATTTGTCCAGTTTGTATACGCCCGTCATTTGATGGGATATATTTCAGTATGGCGTTGTGCGTCCGTCTGGTTGGCTGTCTGGCTGACAGACTGTCCGCCCTTCCGTCCACTTTTTCGGTTTACGGCCGTGTTACGATACGATTTACTAATTATCAAACTAATGAAATTGATGGGTGATGAGTGAAATAAACTTAAGTAGGACGTAAATCCCAATCAAATAACCAAACCCCTGGTTAGTGAGATCATTTAAAAAACAACTGCTACATCATGACATTAGTCTAGTCTAGAACTTACAATAAATCTATACTTTATGAGTTTGTGTCTGATGTCTCCATGGACGTTGACGAGTACACACTGATGGCTGCTATCATTCCATTGTTCGACTAACAGACAGTTATGTCCATTGTGGTCTGCATTTTAATAAATCATTTCATAATCTTCCTTCTGTTTCTGCTTCCATGACACGCCTTTGGGTATGCCGCACAGTTAAAAGCCTTGGGTAAGGAAGCAAGACAAAATAAGATACCGTGATGGCCAGACTATTGGGACATTAGGACGTCCCTCGTGTAGACAATCCTAGTCGTTATCCCGTCGTAAATTGGCTATATATGACTCATTAACATACAATATTGAAGTCCATTAAGAAATGTAAATTTAAGTGATTAAATACCCACCGTTGACAGTGGAAACAGTATAGACACTGACCATTTCCCGATAGGATATGCTGCCTGGTATTGGTCATGTGGCAAGCAATAATATGTGTAAAATAGTTGTAGACGTTACTCTCCCAAAACATTACTGTTTTAAGAGGTTGATGTGTTTGTTTGATTGGGGGTTGTACACTATTATTAGGGTGGTTTCGCTGATATGACGGGATGCCAGCCCAATGGAATAAGGACACCATTTGTGTGTGTATGTTCTGGGGTTAAAAAGGTGTATAGAAAAATAAATATACACAGAAATCCGCAAAGCAATGGTCAAACACGTCGGCGTAGATAAAATTAAATATTGATGTCGCAAAAGTACGCATTGTTTTGTGCTGTCGTTGGAAAAAATTGTATGGAAAATATATACAGATATCTACAAAGTGATCTTAAAAAAATGTCGACGGGATGTCTGCATGCCTTGAAAACCCATGCCCTAACACTGAAGGATATTGTGTGGTTGTTTTAGTAGCAGTTATAAACGTGGTATAAACGTTTTAGTGAACTTGTTTTATTCGGACATGGTTGTCATAACATTGCAGGTAAACACCAGAGCACAGGCATATAGTAGTGGCGATTATGATGCCCTTTACTTATATTTATCATTTGATGTCTCGTCTGAAGATTGTCCATACTGAATTTGTTACAATGACGTCGAGTCGTACACCAAGTAGTAAGCAGTGTTATTTTGCAATTTTAGTAGTGAGTCAAACATTTGAAACGAAGTGTTGAAAGAAAATAATAATATTGCATTCAATATTATTACCGTCGGTTTGCAGTTTTATATAGTCGCTAGAGTGTTGGGTCTGTAACCCCTACGATCCGGGTTCTACTCCCTGTGTCTGAAAGCAATCTTTTCTCCCTGCATTTCTAAAACATTATATAGTATATTCGTGAGTATGTGCAACTCAGAAGGTAGAGTGTTGGGCCTGTAACCCAAACGGTCCGGATTCGAATCCCGTTGGAGGCAAGCAATTTTTCTCTCCCTGTATTATATAGTATATCCACATAACCACCCTGTTTTGTCGCAAAGATCGATCGCAGAACTAGACATATCTGAGAACAACTTAGTTTGATTATATTATCAGCCAAATGTTAATTTCTCGTGAATTAATAGCAGTTCAACCTTTACTAAATGGATGATACAAAATGGGAATGTTGGACTATCAACACTATTAGAATATTTTAAAGTTTTCAATGTACAAAGATTTGTTTTATCCCACAATTTGAACAAGATAACATTTCATTTCTGGATCTGGTTGATCGCAATGTTGATTGGAAGAGTCGATAGGACAATCGGGGCCCTGACATATAACATCACAATGATCTTAGGTTTGTTATCTCAGTCAACAGGTGCGCCCTTCTTACATTGACTGTTTGGTTGACGTTAGTTAAATCTCGGAGGTAAATACTTTCACCTATTGGAAAACAGCCTAGCAGCCATTTTGGCTTTATCAGCAGATCTCGTTCATAACTAAGTGCTTTTCCTAGGTTTAATGTTAGCGTTACTGCCTACAATGTTAACGTCTACACCATATAAGTGCACACAGTTTGCTCTCAGATAAGCACTGATGGCTCACGAAACTGTCAAAAGTTAACGATTTCCTTGCAATACTTGTGTCGACATTAGTTAAATCTTGGAGGCATATACATCATATGCAATGATGAATGATAGTCCAATTCACCAAATTTTGTAATTTTTGAACATATAGTAGTTTAGTGGTGTCACAAACTTGAAAAGTTTGTATCCTAAGTTTACCTATGTTGATTAACACCTATGTGATTTAATATTGCCCAGCAAATATATTCAGAAATCCATCTAGTAATTTACAGGAGGTAACACGTCGACAGCATGTCTATGAGTCTGGTAACAAAACGCCTGAACAATAACAAATATCGTGTGGTTGTTTTAATAGCAGTTACAAACATGCAGTTATAACCTCTCTGTATGAAAGACAGAGACAAATTTAGATTCTGGGACGGAATTGGTTTAGCATACTAAATATCCTCGAATATAATTAAACTTCTCACTTGCAAATCTACCGGATATGTTTAGCCATATCAGAGGAAATTTGTGCAGTAATGACTATTTATCAAGTATATGGTAATTGATATCGAACTTTCATTGGCACAGGCACTATTTAGTATTTACCTGATGGGTTATTTGGGATGCAGATGGATCTGCCAAGATAATATTACCTACAAATGTACGGAACTGTACAAACACCATTTGGAAATGAAGCCGTGTGTGTAGAAAAGGGGAACATTTCATCCATGCGATTCTCCCGAACAGACTTGATGCTCGACTTGAGCGGACTATTTATTATATATACTACGTCAATAACTATAACCTTGTGGTGATATCCGGCCATAATTATATCCCACTAATCAGAATGGATGAAACAATAACACGATGAAATTGCTATGCTCAATGAATTCTCCATAGGACGTTACACCCACACATGTCTTCACTAAGGCAGACATATCCATTAGCGATTTATTTATGTTTTGTTCAAAATCCGTTCCTGAAAACAAATTATAAGAAACAAATTACAGAACAAATTTCCTGAGTGCCTGGTTTGCTGTCTTACTCGTCGCTGTCCTGCGGAAGGAGATATGCTTTTGTGGGATAATTTTAAAACTCTCTGTGGCAATTTGCAAATTAAAATAAGTTTGATAATACAAACATAGAACAACTGCACAGATAAAACAGTTATGCCAGCCATCACTTACAGGAACTAAGCTCTATTTTGGCAGGAGTTCTACCATTTTCCGGGGAATATATCACCATAGTTTTTTTAAATAACCCTTGCCACTGTTACTGCCTATCGGCGGTCACACAGAGATCAAAGCTAAAAAGCGGAAACGAATAGACCAATCAAATGTATGCACCACATTTCAAACTGTATATCGCCTCTGCCGGTATATCATGATAAAATGCGAAGAAAAGCATTCTTCTTTTCAACCAACTAATTATGCTTTTCCTTGAATGTCTGTTAGAGCGGTGACATTACATTTTTACCTTACTTCGTAAAATAAAAGTGTCATGTTTTCCACATCGTATTTTAGATGACACAATGACTAACCTTTGACTTGCCTATAAATTCATCTGGAAGAGTTATCTCCTCTATGTTTTATTCGAAATAGCGTGCAAGCGTGACAAGGAGAGGAACAAAGTTTCACGTCGAGAGTCACCTTGTCTGCAGAAGATGGGTTTCTACTTAAACCGTACTGTTAGGAATGTGATAACCTCACTTTCCATTAAGCTTTCCACACAATATATCACATTACAAGAGCGTCAATATTCCTCTGTCCAGTTTGTATACGTTCGTCATTTGACGGAACATATTACAGTATGGCGTTGTCCGTCCGTCTGATTGGATGTCTTGCTCACAGGCTGTCCGTCAGTCCATTTTTTTCGGTTTCAAGCCGTGTTACGATAATATTTCCCAATTATTAAACTAACGAAATTGACCGCAAAGAAAAATGAAAGCCCAGCATAGTTGATATGACAATAACAATATTTATTATGAAAGAAACAAGAAAACAATACTAATACAAGTAATAATATACAGTGTGTCCGCTACTTTTACGTGATAATCAATGGGAGCAAAGTCAAGTTCATAAAATAAAACTTTAGCCTTGAAATGGTCATGGATATTGAAGAATCCTCCCAGGGAAGATATCAATCGCTGTAGGAAATAGTAACGCGGATACCCAGTCTCTATCTACGGGAAGCTGCAACTATACATACTCTGACAAAACTTCGGTAACAGTCTGTTATACCGCAGATGTGTAAATAAATCCAGGTACCACAAAGACAGTGTATGTATCGATTTCCATTAAAGAAACGTACATTCACGTGCATACAAGCTCCCGTAACTTCTGTAGTACATGTGGTTAACAAAATAAAACAAAAACAATTGCAAAAAAACTGGTTGGTCTGCTAAATATATAGTGGGACAGTATGGCATCATCTAAAAAAATAGAATAATGATGCAGCTTACACTTAATTTTCAACAAAGTTTCAGAAACACAGACCTTCCCGATCATTGTCTCATTAGAATAACAATATCTGACTGAGAACTTACAACAATAAAATCTGTTATATAGCTGTTAATCAATAAAAAGTGAAATATGCATACAATGTTGAAATCTTTATACATAACAGGTCGTTAGCTTGCAACTCGTTTATCGGACTCTAATCAAACTTGGTAGGAATAGTCAATGTAGCAAAATGTCGAATGAGATTTAGTTTGGCATATGTCCGCCTACAGGTGGCGCCACCTAGTGACAGTCTAAATTTGTTTTCAAGTTGTTAGCTTCAAATCCGATTATCAGATTCTTATCAAACTTGGTAAAAGTATTCTATGTGACAATATGTTCCATGTAGGACTTTTTATATGTGTGTGTTTTCGCCTTGTCAATCCGTCTGTATGTGCATCCGTCTGTGCCTTTTTCGTTAACGGCCGTTAACTTGAAAAT
>JAUELC010297254.1:0-15402 GCA_031471745.1 Cryptochiton stelleri
GTTAACTGGTAAACATTTGTGTGTAGCCATCAACGCTTTAACAGAGCAAGATACGTTCTGTTAAACTCTATACCTTTTCCTCACATACATTAACGTGCATGGGATTAATCTCCACGGTATGGGATTATCTTTGGTTTTGCCCGCTGGCGTTTAAATGGGCCTAATTAGCCAGACTTCCAGGAGCTTAGTCGACTTGCTTTCCATGATAACCTCATTAAGATTAATTGTAATTATTTCCTGATACATGGCAACGGAAATGAACATGCCTATTCAGCGAAGTTCTCAGTTTGATTGTTTGATTGAGGTTTGACGCCATTTCACTCATATGACGGCATGCCAGCCCAATCGGTGAAGGAAACCAGCCCCGACGCCACTGGCAACAAACAACGACAAGATAAAAGACAAAACTGGCCTTCTCAAAAAGCTTCATGTTGCCCCTTAGCTCTAAGAGCACAAGGGCAACAGGAAGCTCCCTCCAACAGCCAGCGGGGAAGTTATCAGATAAAAAATACATTTTTTTTTTTACCCAGCAATAACTATGGGAGTCTGTTACGAACGCTCGTGTTTTTCACCGACTTCAATGCATGCGATAAAAATGCATTTTCACTTCAGAATTTCGCATTTTTGCTTTTTGCAAAGTTCACAAAGTTCGTATATAATTTTGCATTATCAACATTAAAAGTTTGTGTAATTTTATTTCACTTTCGTAATTAATTCCAATTTTATTTTCTGGAGCTTTAAATTATGGAAGTTGAAAGCCACTGTTATTTTATAACCGCAAAAGATACTCAGAACTGTTAATCAAAACAGAACCATTCTGAGTGGAAACAATCAGTCAAAATAATGTATATCAATATGCATCTGCAATTTACTGCCATTGCAATTTATTGTCATTATTTATTTTAAAGTAAATATATTTATTTAAAAAATCAATTTAACATGCACAATTATATATTTCCGTTTCGCTTTTTGTTGTCCTTGAAGATCTTGGTTTTTTTTTTACCAAAGCAAAAAGGAGATTTATGGAAAATTTTTAGTTAAGAATGACTCTTTGAACTTCTTCCCTTTTTCACCGAAAAAAAAAACATCATATTAAGCTGAGGTTAGGAAAACCAATTATATTCCTCTGAAAGCTGACTGGTACATTGTTTTGATGCCGAATGCAATATCTGCATGTCAATCTCATCCACTATAAATTATTTATTGATACCTCTTTCCTTGAAAAGATCATGAAATCAGATTAACTCATATTTGAAAAAAGTACAAAGGCTGTGTATGCTATTAAATTTATCAGATTATCAAACATTGCCATTTAAATTCCTGTTTTCAAGTTCAATATGTCTAGTTTTCAATTGCTGGGTTTTCTTCCATCATGGGTTCAGTAAACGATACTTTTACCGTAGGCCTGTATAAAATATACCTGAATACCATCCATACGCAAAAATATATACATGTAAATATATAATATACTGTTACCAAGGTGAAGGTAGGCCTACATTCATTGACTTTGAGGGGAAGAAAGTATAATATAAATGAGCTGTGCTGCCGAAGGAGACTATTAAAATCAATATATAAGTTTATTGTAGCCCTAATTTATATAATGTGTTGCAGACAATAATTTACTATACATCATCTTCCCAACTATAATAGACCCAGTCGTTCACTAATCTTCAACTCTGACAGCCGTTCGGAACCTAATTTTATATACAATAAAGAGCTTTTATAATACAGTTGTTTGCTGTGAATTGAAGGTGAGCTGTGCTTATGACGATCAAACAAGCACGCCAGAGGTGAACTGGAGTCCATTGTGTGATTTCACACGTGACTCTTGCCTGCCTGAAGGCCACATGGCGCGACACGCTGTGCTGTTCTATTGTTTAAACGGACTATTTTCCACTTGGCTTTGAAGTATGTAGCTTCTGATGTTTACAAATTCGAATGTGTGTCATACGCAATCAATTCGGGATTTTATCGAATCGCCGTTTATACTCAACGTGTGCAGCGTTTATGCTAAAGCATTGCTATCAATTCATGGAAATGCTCCCTAAGCTGTAAAACATTAAATATTGAAAAATAAAGTTTACAGAAACGTAACAGATATCTCGGATTTCTCAACGATATTTAGTTGTCCAAGCCTTTAATAATGTAACAACAGCAAACATTGTTAAAAACAAAAGGGCGGCCAAAATGTGGCATCCATAGTATTTTAATAATGTATTCTGATACTCAGTTCAGCTTTTGAAGAAGTGGCCTGCAAACAAGAGAGCGACATTGGAAACATTATGACACAGAATTAACAAACGTGATGGGAAAATCAAACTAATCTAAACGGCCAGTCAGTATATCCCCATACCACAAATCATAACACATTTATAGAACCAGAACAAACAAAAAACACAAGCCGGAGTAATGTCCAATGTACACTTTATCTGCATTTCTATTATATTTGTCGAAATTAATATAAGTACATGTCACACAGATTGACTAATGACCACCAACTGACAATTACAAGGAGGCCACGCCTAATGGGCATCCCCTCGATATTTTCTGGTATGACCCGGGCTTGTCCCCAGCTTCGAGCTGTATAAATGAATGGAGTTATATGCCCCTGAAATGTCCCAGATCCTGGTCTCTGTTGTAGAAGAGCCTTAATAAATTTCCCCTGGGACAATCAATTGTAACCAGCTATTGTTTCAACCAGGACAATATGGCTGAGCAATAATGTTTGGGAGGGGACAAGTGACCTGCAATAGAAGCCAGCATGTGCCGACATGAGTAATCGAGATCTGTGTCTTGTCGGTGTTATACAGATCGATACAGAAACCTCATGTCATCAACATTTACCCTCATGTTCTACGGATAGGATGAAGGAGTGTCGGTGAGGACTTAAGATTCTCTGTCCATGGACGTGTATTTAAATCATTTCTTTGTGTACTATTTCGACCAATGTAACACTGAAGACAACATGTTTTCGTGGCATCAACATAGTCTATATAATTGTCAGGTACTTTTTTTTACACCGTGTTTGAAGTAGTTAATCAAGTTTCCCTTGAACTGCCTGAAGCATCATTTGTTATAATATTAAGGTATACGAAAATCGTTATAGGCATAAGATCCCGAGAGAAAAGGGTCAATATGAGTTTTATCTACATTTTAGTCCGAGTTTGAGGTATCGATGTAGTTGCGTTGTGTTCTAAACAATAGGTCATCTTCCGTGGTATCTTAGCTGATAACTATGTTCGGCTTTCTGTCCCCTCGACGATAAGCAGAGGTAAAATCAATGACACTGCCCGTGAACAATGCGACTGCTGTCAGGACAAGTTTACTCCAATATCAACGAAGACAGCACTATAAAACAGTCTCCCTGCCAGTGCTTGTATCGGCCTCTCGAAGGAATACCCAACTTCGTTTAATTCCATTCAACTTTTCTATCTCTATATAAAGGCACAGTGTTGTTGAATGGTAGTTAAGGGAGTCGTGTATTGCTTAGCACAGGAGACGTCAGCACCGGCAAGGAAACTGCTTTGTAATTTCACATAGTGCTGTCTTCGATGAGTTTGAAGTAAACTTGTCTTGACATCAGTCGCATTGTTCACGGGCAGTGTCATTGGTTTTATCCGTGTATTGTTGGTGGGGCTTGGGGCTGTTGACTTTACAAAGTTATGAGCTCAGATACTGAGTAGTGAGTAGGATGGCCTATGGTTTAGAAGACAACAAACCTTCATTGGTACCTCAAACCTCCGCTAACGTAAATAAAGCTGTGATTGACCCATTTCTAGTCGAATCCTTTGTTTTACTTGAACACCATATATGTAAACAAATGTCGCCATGATTCTGTCAGTCTAACTAAAGCTGCATCAACTACTTCAAACGTGATATTTAAAGCCTCTATCAATTATTTTCTTTCTCATTCTACTCATTTTTTTTATTAACTTTTACGGTGAATTCTTGTAATACTATATGAATTTTGGAATAGCCAAGAAGTTGAGCACAATCAGCTGGCGACGTCACAAAACGATTGCTACGGCACTGGAACGTCTTTTGTAACACAAAACGTGAAGTAATCGTCGTGATATAGACATCGCTGACATCGCCGGATTATTTTAGTTCATCTTTTAATGGCGGTTTGCGTTAACACGGCACTTCTGACCGTCCTTCAAGGTCCGTGTCGCGCGAAACTTGGCACAGAGACAACCAGCTCGAGCGTGATACGTTACAATTGAAACGTCGCAGTATTGTGTGGACGCCACCTGTAAGTGAACTATTTTAGACCGGCAATCGATGAACTATTCTAATGCGAATTATTTTAGTTCACCTTTCTTTTCTTTCCGTGTAAACGCAAAAATATAACTGATACGGATCAGAGCCCTATCAAGCCCACCATTTTTTGCTCTGTAACCGCGGCGTAATTATCCCGCATCGGACAAGCTAGACAGGTAGAGATTAGAACAGAAAAATGGTCACGTTCAATAATCTGATGAGTTTAATATCACCCAGCTGTAAGACTTCCTCTTTTCTGATAAGTTAATTCGCTTTCATAGAGTTTTCGAGGAATGGAGCAACAGTAAATAACCGAGAAGAGGAATTGAAATCGTCACCACAACAATGTAACAGAGGGCTTTGAGAGAAGTAGAATTCGTTTTGCTAACCCCGGTTTATTCAATTTCAGCGGGCTGTTGTTGGTGACAAATGAATAAAACAGAAATGGTACAAACATGGATGTACGGACCAGCATACAGTGACAGTGAGAAGTGATCGCTGAGAAACGCTTACAACACAGACAAGTCACTGATCGTCTCAAATTGGGTTAGCCCCTAAAGTGTCCAACCCTATGATATTCCGATACGTTTTATTCGTTGAGGTAATGTAATTTAGAACAATTTTTTTTTCTATAAATTTGTCCAAAGACCGTCCATTCAATAGTGTTCATCGACAATAGCTCTAAATCCAGTATACTCCATGCAATAACACAACATAGAGACACTGGTAGTCTGGGCTGATAGTCACTGTTTAGTTCTTAAACACATTTTCAAGACATCTATCTGAGCTCAAACATTCCAACATAATTTTTCAATGTTGCTTGGGCCAAACATACCAGATATAAAATGACGTAATATTAATGAAAGAAATATCATAACGGTTAAGGTAAATAAAGGTAAATTTCACACCTGTGTCGTTTGTGGAGTAAACTTGGTTTGAAATCAGTCTGTTTGTCCATGGGAAGTTCTTTCATTTTACGCCCGTATATCGTCAACAGGTTCAAGGAATTTAATAATTGTTTTTTCACACACAGTACGGAAGATGGTCCATTTTAGAACAAACCTAAACAAACTTTTGATGTTTCAGTTTGGAATAACATCCTTTATATATTAACGTTATTATTGGGACAAAGAAGACTCGTTATCAACGAGAATCGAGGCCTAAGTAAATGCGAATTGCGGATACAATCCACTTGATATGATCCCTGCTCTCGTCTCCACGCTAAAAAACAAGTCACATGAACACCAACATTTACAAACAGTTCGCCGATACAATGACATACTAATCCATCAGTAGCGGCATTATAATGGCGTTTCACTGCTCACCTTTGGCATCTTCTCGTAAGTAGAATAAAGTATGAGAATAATTGGATTTCTCTTTTTAAATAATCAAGTCGTTAAGCGGTTGGCCTACCTACCACTTTAACATTTAACTGCTTCTACGTTGCTGCTTTTTTTAGTGTATGTGACCAAATATCTATAATACCAATCTGATATAATTGTGATAATAAAGTCAGAATCTTTTGATAATATGGAACGAAAGGAAATGTAGGTACTCAAGAATAAGGAGTGTATTTAAATGTTTTTATTCCATCTCTTGACTAAAATCTACTCTCTAAATGGAATATAATATTAGATTCATTTTTCTTCGTCGCTAAATTGGATCTAACCACCAGTAATACTCAATATTGCAGGGTTTTTTTTCGGCATTTGTTAAATGGCAAATAGAATAGAATACATTTCGAAAATTGGCCACTGAATAATGCATTAGATCCAAATAGAGAGTCAGGTGGAACAGTATGGAGATAAAAAAGTATCTAAGGAATTGTGGGTAACATATTATCCCCATGTGACTTTCTCTTTGGTTCTGGACACAAAAGAGAAATTAAAAATGATGTGTTTATCTTAATTCCCACGTGTCCACAATATTGCATGGTAATGTAGCTGACAAAATTGTAATCAAACCCACGATCATTGTTAAGACTTGGACACAGAGTTGCTAACGGTAAGGACAACACCACTAACCAAGTAGATTTCCATGCTGCAAGTTTACAACCTATTACCTGGTAACATTTTCTCAAATAACGCTGTTCAAAATGTAATCATTGACGAACCAGTCGATATTCTGGGACTTTCACAAAATTCAGAAGACATTTCGCTCATCTGAACAATAGTACTAACACAAATAAATATTGTAGAGAAAACATCTACAAGCCAAATAAATACATATTAATTTGAGATCTTGCTGCAAAAAGTCAACGCCAGAAAAGAGAAAGACGTTCTGGCAGAATCTTTGCCTTGTATTTTCTCTCACACATTATTGACATGCGTGGGAGTTAATCTCTACGGTATCAGTTTATCTTCAGATTTACGGGCTGACTTTCAAATGAAAAAATTACCCATATATCGAAGAGCTGATCGACTTGTTTGGAGTGATAACGTGGTTCGAATCAATTGATGTTATTTGTTGACACAAAGCAACGACAATTAAACATGCCGTCACCCATTCAGTGAACTTTTCAGGTAACAACTACAAAAAAGAGTTTTTTTAAACAGCGATAACAAAGGAAGTCGATTGTTGATAATGGTGTTTCCAACTGCACTAAACTTCCTTGTGTGAATATCGAAGAGGCCATTTCGCATTTTCGCTTCAGACCTTCGCATTGTTGAATTGTGCATTTTAGTGCAGCATATAACAAAGTTTACTGTGGTTGTTTGTCAAATGATTTCGGTATGAATAAAATTTCAGGATTTTTGTTTAAACGTTTGTACTTTATTTCTAGTTCATGTATTAACTGGTTTTATGTAACTTTAAATGATGGCAGTTTAAGCGTAAGATACGCTGAAAATCATTCAAAATAGTATGTGCATATATGTGTGTGTATACACCTGAAATTTTATATCATCGTAATGTATTATCCTTAATTTTTCTTCGGAAAACTATATAGATATGACATGCATACTTAGTGGTACATAAAATGTCTAGACCTATCCTACAGAGACCTTTTACAGCCTACAAAAAGAATAAAAATCGTAAAGACCAACTAGTTGCGGCCAAACTACCCTCTCCTTCAGAGAACTCATAATTCTTAGTAACCTTAGTTGATAGACTTTTGGGTAGATTCCAGTGTTTTGTGATATACACTATATCCTGTAAATATCTACATATGAATAGTTATAACCTACTCTCGAGATGTATAGAGTTTACCCTTACCAACTCGAGATTAAGATCCATTGAAAATTATTGTCTCTGAGAGTTTATCTAGAACATGAGATGGTATATCTTTTTTTTATTAATCGTCATTCCTGTGCCAGTCAGATTATCTTAAGAAATATTTATTTTTATTTCGTAAATAATATTGGTTCTCTGTGTTTCGTCCATTTTGCCGTTAAAGATCAGCTTCTTCTTGTATGTGCCACACAAAACAGGCTAAATAAGCCGGGGTTTGTAAAACGAGTTATATTCCTCTCAAAGCTTACGTCACAATAGTGTGATGCCGACTGCAATGCCCCCGTGTCACTCTCATCCACTGTATATTACTGACTGATGCCTCTTTCCATCAAAAGATAATAAAATCAGACTTATCAGAGAAGATGAAGTCTAAAGGCAGTATGATATTTGACTGATATCAGATTATCAAACATTGTTATTTTTCTGTTTTCAAGTTCAACCTGCCTAGTTTGTCCGATTCTGAATAACTAAGAGATTTATTTCCAAAATGTGTTCAGTAAACGACAACAAACGCATATCATGCATACACATAAGCTATAAAACATTAAAATATACAAGAAGTAAAGAAAATCCTGAACTGCTGAACAAAATTCCAAGCTCTAAGGTATTTGATACACACAAATAAAACGATACACAAAAGAAAAAACGCGACCAAATAATCCATGTCGAGTATTTTAATAATGTATTCTGACACCTATTTTAGCCATCTTTATGAACAGACGATTTCCTATGCCAGATAACAAGAGGCAGTCATCTATATAGACTTTCTCGTTAACGGCATCGTTAAATGAAATCAATTTCTGACTCTTATTTTCAGCAAAGTTTCTGGACAAAGGAAGGAATTCTGGCATAAATGGAGATATGTGAGGAACGTGATAGATTTTGACCAAGTCTACCTCGTCCAATATTCAGTGGAGGAAAGATGAAGTTTTGCAGATTTGGTCTGCGACACCAAACCTATTCAGCAGATATTTCTTCCATAAACTGGGTTTTGGAGAAGTGGTCTTCAAACAAGAGAGCGACATGAGAAACATTATGACACAGAATTAACAAACGTGATGGGAAAATCGAAAAACCGAATGGCCAGAGAAGAACGGCTTGCCTATGCCCCTGTGCCACCAGGCAACTACACGATACCGCATTATATATAACCTGAACAAATGGGATTGTAAAGACATCATATAAGACAGTCACAAAAATATTTAAAAAAAGAAATCATACATTTTCAGGAATGACATTTATTTTATCACTAATTTGTCTTACAATCACAAGACAGTCAGACCTAATGGTTATGCCTCGGTCTTGTTGCCAAATGAAACAAGTTCATAGTTCATGTATTCAAAGTAGGTCAAATTCTGGAAACGGAGACTTAAACTGAAGAGAGAAACAGAGCGATGACTAATTGCCAGATCAGTGAAACAGAATAAGGTCAGTTACCTCAGTTCAAATGTCATGACTTCCAGTGTGGTGGTATAAATTTCCCATGGGACAATCAATTGTAACCAGCTATTGTTTTAGCCAGGACAATATGGCTGAGCAATAATGTTTGGGAGGGGACAAGTGGCCTGCAATCGAAGCCAGCATGTGCTGACATGAGTAATCGAGGTCTGTGTCTTGTCGGTGTTATACAGATCGATACGGAAACGTCATATCATCAACATTAACCCTCCGGTTCTACGGATAAGATGAAGGAGTCTCCGTGAGGACTTAATATTATCTGTCCATGGACGTGCATTTAAATAAGTTCTTTGTGTACTATTTCGTTTATTGTTGTCCTACAGACAACATGTGTTCGTGACATCAATATAGTTTATATATTGTCGTGTGTTTTTTAAATCGTGTTTGAAGTAGTTAATGCAGAATTACTCGGATTGCCTGATACATGATGTTATTTTGTCTAATATAAAGGTAATACGAAAACAGCTATATTCGTAAGATCCCGAGAGAAACAGGTCAATCTGAGTTTTATTTACATTTTAGCCCAGGTTTGAGGTATCGATGTAGTTTTGTTGTCTTCTAAACAATAGGCCATCCTCCGTTGTATCTTAGCTGATAACTATGTACGGCCTTCTGTCTCCTGGACGATAAGCGAGGTAAAGGTAATGACACTGCCCGTGAACAATGCGACTGCCGTCAAGACAAGTTTACTTCAAAACCAACGAAGACAGCTCTAAGGGAAATTTTTTAACAGTGCTTTTATCAGCCTCTCGAAGGAATACCCGACTTCCTATAAATCCAGTCAACGCATCCGTTTCTTTATGAATGTAGTGTATTGTAGAGGTGAAACTTCAGCTAGATACAGCTGTATAGTAATGATTAAGATTTATGAGATTCCAGGTAATTCACGTGGGAAAGCTGTGCTGAATATATAACCCTACTGAAATGGTAGAGTTAATAACATCTCTACCAATGAAACCCTTATTATATATAAACATATACAAAATAATGGACACTCGATTAGTAAAAAAAGTAACATTAGTGCATATACTAACTCCAACGTTATCTGTTAAATTAATGACAGTGTATTAAGTGCATTTTTTCCGCTTCATCTCGTATTTAGAGATTTATTTTCATTATCCTGTATATATTTCTATCGGCTTGTGTGTCCTTAATATAAATTCAAACATAATCATCTCCTATATGGGTTACTGTATTCTTAGAGCAGCTAATGAGGATCTTTAAATCTATTCCGCGGTTGCCCTTTGTTGCATATGAGACACACGGAAATCTTTTACAAATAAAACATTTGAGGACCAGTTTTCCATCTATGTATTTGAACTCCAATAGGGATAACTTTTCCATTCTTTACTCCAACCAAATCAATCAACACTATCCTACAGGTGCAAACATCTGTCGTAATCAGCTACTTTAAATTGTAATTCTCATTTTAATTGCCTTTTAAGTATTTAGTCGTTCCTCCAAGCAGACAAGTTATGCATCATTGCTGCTTACATGGTCAGTTTCTTAGACTCCCACGTTTATAAGACCTTCAATATGAAGCCTATAACTACTGTAATATCCTATAACACTTCCATTAGAGCGTGTGTTTGTTCAGTCGATACAGAGCTACACAGTTGATTGGCACTGAGGAAGTTAATGAAATCTAGAAAATGTCAAAATACCTCTCTCATGTTGTAATGTATTGGATTATTCAACGAGGGTTGGCTAAAGGATTTGCCAAAAGGTCAAAACGGTTTCTTCCATTATCTTGTTTTAAAATGACTTAACAGTTTATTGGGAGTGAAAACCAACCTACAAACGCCGCTCAGTTTGTTAACTGTTCTTGGTCTCTAGTATTGTCTCAATCCATCGTACATTGTTGTTATAAAAGTTGAACTGAAGGACGTGACTGTCAAAATTATCGATAATGTTAGCCTTCTTATAGTTTCATACAGCGTTATTATCTCCTTATAACAAAAATAAAGGTTTATAAAGTATTTTAAACAGTCAATGACAGATCGTCAATTCAATGAGATACAAATCCATCGGTACTGAGACTTTTTCACTGCTCACCTGTGGTTTCAAACGTGGCATTTTCTTTGCTTCATTCTGAAGTATGAATATAAATTATTCCCCTTTTAATACGCCCGCTTTCGAAGAAAGTCCGTTGCCCGTCCGTCCGTCCGTCCGTCCGTCCGTCCGTCCGTCTATCCGCGTCACCTTGTCCGACTTATAACTTTAAAACAAAAAACTTTGCTGAAGGTAATGCTCTGCACAAATGTTCCTTATCTCTTGGAGGTGTGTCACGACCTATACCCAAGGTCATTGGGCTAAGGCCAAGGTCACCATAGCCCAAAATGCTAATACCTTGTCCAGGCCATTATTTTAAAACTAAAACTTTGTTGAGGCTTATGCTTTGCACAAATGCTACTTATGTCTCATGGGTGTGTCATGACCTGTACCCAAGGTCATTGTGCCACGGTCAAGGTCACCAGAACCCAAAATGGTAATTCATTGTCCATGTCATAACTTTAAAACGAAAACTTTGTTGAAACTTATGCTTTGCAAAAATATTTCTTATGTCTAGGGGTTCTTTCATGACCTATACCGAAGGTCATTGGACCACGGTCAAGGTCACCATAAACCATAATGCTAATACATGGTCCAGGCCATAACTTTAAAACTAAAAGTTTACTGACACTTATGCTTTGCACAAATGTTACTTATGTTTAATGGGTGTGTCATGAACTATACCCAAGGCCATTGGGCCAAGTTCAGGGTCACCATAGCCCAAAATGCTAATACCTTGTCCAGGCCATACCTTTTAAACGAAAAGTTTGTTGAAGCTTATTCTTTGCACAAATGTTCCTTATGTCTAGGGGGGGGGTCATGAGCTATACCGAAGGTCATTGGGCCAAGGTTAAGGTCACCATAGCCCATAATGCTAATACATGGTCCAGGCCATAACTTTAAAACTAAACGTTTACGGACACTTATGCTTTGCACAAATGATACTTATGTTTAATGGGTGTGTCATGACCTATACCCAAGGTCATTGGACCAAGTTCAGGGTCATCATAGCCCAAAATGCTAATACCTTGTCCAGGCCATAACTTTAAAACGAAAAGTTTGTTGAAGCGTATTCTTTGCACAAATGTTCCTTATGTCTAGTGGGTGTGCCATGAGCTATACCGAAGGTCATTGGACCAAGGTTAAGGTCACCGTAGCCCATAATGCTAATACATGGTCCAGGCCATAACTTTAAAACTACAAGTTTACTGACGCTTATGCTTTGCAAATGTTCCTTATGTTTAGGAGGTGTTTCACGACCTATACCCAAGGTCATTGGGCCAAGTTCAAGGTCACTATAGCCCAAAATCCTAATACGTTGTCCAGGCCATAACTTTAAAACGAAAACTTTGTTGAAGCTTATGCTTTGCACAAATGTTCCTTTTGTCTAGGGGTTTGTGTCATGACCTACACCCAAAGTCACTGGGCAACGACCTATATTGTGCAGGCCCTTACTTTAAAACGAACACTTGGCAGAAGCTGATGCTGTGCACAAAGGGAGATGGTAGAACAACAACTTCCTGTCTCATTGGAGCTGGCAAACCAATAACTTGCGGCGGGCGTATACTGCACCCATTCACCGGTGGCCTATTTTTAAATACGCGGCACCACTTGGATATGTAATTTTATCGACGTTTTGTTTATTTCCTTATTATCTTTTATACCCATTTGCTCTAGTTGTGATCAGTATAATCATGATTTATGATTGTGGCGGAGGTGTAATTCAGGTACTCAACAATAAGATCTCGACTAAAATGCCCAGCTCATAACCAGAATCTAATCCCCAAATGGAATAGAATATAAATTTTAGTTTCCTTCATAAATGGTGTCTAATGATCAATATAATATTCACTATGGTTTCAACGTTGCTGTTCTTTTTTTTCCATTTGTTAAAAGACAAATGGACTTGAATACAGTTTGGAAATTAGTCACTGAATAATGTATAAGATGGAAAGCTGGGAGAATAACAGCTATCTGAGGAATTGTGGGTAAAATATTATCCCCATGTGTCTTTGTGTAAGGATCTCGGCACAAAAGAAGAAACTAAGAATGATGTGTTTGACGTGTTTTCTCATTTTCCAAGTGTACACAATATTGTAACATATCAAACAGAGTTCCCAAACGCATTCTATGAAAATGCCAGAGAAACTACACAAATAACCAAGCAGTTGTCCATGCTGCAAGCAAACAAGTTATTTTCAGCTAACTGATTCTGGCATAAAGCTGTTCAAAATGCAATGTAAGGAAGCACTAGTAGATTTTCTCGGTTTTTAAAGAAAAATCCAGACGACACATTGTTAAACTGGACAATAGTGGTACCAAAAATATTTCTTGGACAAAACACATCTACTGGTAAACCGGTAAACGTTGGCCTGTAGCAATCAACGCCTTTACAGAACAAGAGACGTTCTGTCAGACTCTATGCCTATTCCTCACATACATTGACATGAATGGGAGTCAATCTCCACGGTATCGGATTATCTTTAGATTTACCCGCTGGCGTTAAATGGACATAATTAGTCGGCTGATTAGTCGAGATTAGTCGACTTGCTCTGCATGACAATCTTATAAAGATTAATTGTAATTATTTGCTGACACATGGAAACGAAAATGAACATGTCCATTCAGGGAAGTTATCAGATAAAACCCACAATTTTTTTTTGTTTTTTTTTTACCCAATGATAACTATGGGAGTCAATTACGACCTGTCGTGCTTTCTACAGCACTTCAATGCATACGGCAAAAATGCACTTTAGCACCTTCACTCAAGAATGTCGCATTTTTTTACATTATATAGTTTAGGACAAAATGTACCAAAGCTTACTAGTTCGCAAATAAATTCGCATTATCAACTTTCAAAGTTTATTTTATTCTATTGAAATTTCGTAATTTATTTCAATTTTATTTTCCGGCTACATTAATAGAGCTTTACATTATGGAAGTTGAAAGCTCCCGTTACTTCATTACACAAAAAATACTCTGAATTGTGTATCATAACAACCAAGACTCGTGGAAACAATCAGTCAAAATAATCTTTTATATGCATATGCAATTTAATATCATTGCAATTTATTATCATTATTTATTCTAAAGTAAATCTATTTATAAATATCAATTTTACATGCAGAACTATATATTTCCGTTTCGCCTTTTTTTTAGTTTATCACAAATATGTTGTCCATGAATATCTGGGGTTTTTTTTCTCCAAAACAATAAGGAGAGGTTTTTAGACATTTTTTAGCTTAAAATGTCGTCTTTGAACGTCTTCCCTTTATCACAAAAACACATCATAATAAGCCGGGTTTAGAAAAACGAGTTATATTCCTGTGAAACCTGGCTGGTACATTGTTTTGAAGCCGAAAGCAATATCTGCATGTCAATCTCATCCACCATAAATTATTTATTGATGCCTCTTTCCTTGAAAAGATCATGCAACTCATATGAAAACCCGTCTGAAGGCTGTGTAACTCAAAAACATTAAATGTACAGAAATAAACTTTACAGAAAAGTAACATAAATCTGGAATTTCTCAACGATATTTAGTTGCCCATGCTTTTAACAATGTAACAATGTTACAACAACAAAAGTTGCAAAGAACAAAAACAAGTCAACCAAAATAAGCCATCCGTAGAATTCTAATAATGAATTCTGATACTCTTTTCGGCGATCGTTTTGACAAGAGCAAATACAATGCCAGATCACAAGAGGCAGCCATCTGACTAGACTTTCTCGTTAAATACGATGGTTAAAATGAAGATATGCGAGGAACGTAATAGATTTTGACCGAATACCAGGACCAATATCCGGTGGAGGGAAGACGCAATTTTGCAGATTTGGTCTGCGACACCAAACCTATTCAGCAGACATTTCTTCAATAGATTGGGTTTTGAAGAAGTGGTCTTTAAACAAGAGAGCGACATGAGAAACATTATGGCGCAGAATTAACAAACGTGATGGGAAAATCAAATGAATGGCAAGATAAGAACGACCAGCCAGTCCATGAGCCCATGTCAGTTCTACGTCATATCATAACACATTGGCGGGCGGTTGGAGGAAGCTTCCTGTTGCCAGGGTGCTCTCAGGGCCAATCGGCAACATATAGCGGATCTGTTGTGGCGTCCTGTTCTGTCCTGTGGTTGTCTTGTATATGTATCAGTGTCGTCGGGGGTGGTTTCCGTCACCCACTGGGCTGGCACGCCGTCATATTAGTGAAATAACCTTAAGTACGGCGTAAAACCCCAAGTATCCGCTTTGATTCCATTTCTTTTATATTTGTAGACGTTTATATAAGTACATATTACAGAGATTTAAATTTGATAGTGACTACTTATTGACAATTACAAGCATGTCACACCTAAGGGTCATCCCCTCACTATGTTCTGGTATCACCCGGGCTTTTCC
>JAUELC010297364.1:6695-23022 GCA_031471745.1 Cryptochiton stelleri
ATAAATGAATACATAACATTCTGTCAGAAATTTAAACGAGGGTGTGTCGCTTTGTTATACTGACGTAAAAGAGTTAACAGTTATCCCTCCCCCCCCCCCCTTTCAAAATTCAAAATGTTGAGTCATTACATAGTGATACAAGGTCTGTCACCCCGGTAAATCAAAGGCATTATGAGAACAGATAAGGAAAAAAGGGCCACCCTCTTTAATAGGTTCAATTCGAATTATGACAGGATTTATCCGGGCTCGCACAAGATCTGTATCCATTCAATATTAATTCTGTTTAACGTAACTGATTAAACTTTTTAACAAAATTAAAAGTTGTTGAAACCATGTCACTTGAAACTCGTGCTTTAATCCGCTGTTGCGGCAGAATTTAAATATTTCAACATAATAACATGCAGAGTAATCAACCTGTCTACTTTATTTGACACATTCCAATAAAGTCAAAATTCTAGCCAAAGTTATGGTGTATTTTTGTGTAACCGTAGGATTTAGGTCGATGGTGCAGTGATGCTGTGAATGTATTTATGCCCGGGAAGAAACATCAACACAGCGGTTTTTGGCAGATTGAAACGATTTCAAAAAGTTAGAAATAGTTTGAGTGTTTTAAAAGGAATCTAGTCGAGTGATTTAAAACTGCTTTTTTTTTCAAAATGTTATAATGAATAACATAAGTCTCTCTGTAAAACGGCCTCTAGTTGGATAACATCTATTTTTCAAAGAATATTTTACACGTCAGCAGTCTTATATCGAATTACCTAATTGTAACTCACGTATATGACCCATATCCAACTTTGTTCTCAACTGGCCATGGATAACGTAGTGTCGCTTCATGATTGTGGAATACGGTTATCGCTTTCTTGGTGAATGCTGAACCTGGTATTAAGTTCGGTCCACCACAACTTTCCGCTTCACGCAGACTGAAGTGAGGCACTACACCATAAAAACAAGACACTTAATTAGATTCATTGCGCTTCCTCTAGAGTTATATTTGATTTATTAGATTAAAAATGGTCGAAGATCACATGTTAAGCACACCTGTATGTCATTTTGAATTCAATCGTTTTCTCTTTTTATGTACACGATCAAAAAAATAACTTGATTCTGAATGATATGATCATATTAACAAATAAATAATCAATTTATAATCAATGTTAAAAACTAGAGGAGTCATGTGTATCCGTTCAGACAATGAGATGTCTGGCCATATATTGTAATTCTTGTTCATCTCAGCTACACTAAGATGCGCAAACGAAGTGCTTCTGTACAGTACGGTAACTCTTTAAATACATTATAATGGAGGCTACGAAAGGACAATGAAATTTGTCACCGAATCCGGGCAGTCTCCAATCCCAAATAAAGCTTCTACTGATAGAGCAGATAAAATGGGAAATAAAAGAAAATCCAGTCGGTTGACTTATTCAATGTGAGTTTGAAAAAAACAATAGCAGCTGTGACACCAACACTACTTGAGGGGAGTTGCGTTGATCACATATACTTTCTCTGTGCTCTCAACAGCCTACTTGACGCCTGCATGTTGTATTTGTTTAAATTTATTTCACACAAAACAGTATTGTGTAGGAACTCTGATTAGAAACCATGTCACACATTTGTTAAAAGATTATAGTCAAACCCAAGTAGCATGTGTGGTATCATTTCCAACAACTGATCATTACAAAGACACTTGTATAGTTATAGAAAGCTTGACAGCACTTCAACACAGAGCCGTATAGCCTGTGAAACCTCTACAACCCATGGTCAATTGTATCAAAGTTTAGTCTCGTCTTATAGGTGGGGCTTTCCGTACACGATTTCAATCTCCTGTGATATTAGAGACCCAATTACACTACTGAAGCACATTACGCTCGCACGGATACCATTGAGTGAGTGCCGATGAAAGAGGTTTTAAACATTTTATCTTAGATAAGACCGTCCCTGCAATGTGCTTGAATTGACACCTACGATGTCACGAGATCTTCACACTTCTCTCCTGTAGCTTAACAAAAATAACACAATAAATCTAATTAGATGTGTGCTTACATAAAAAAAAATGTATGGAACCAATGACCAAACAGAGGTTACCAAACATTTGCCCTTTTCTGCAAACTCTTGGAATCCTTTCGAATAGAACGTAAAATCACTAGTTTGTTTACATCGGCAGTGATAAATGTAAGGATTTTACTGCCTGTGTTCAGTTTGTACTGATATTGTACTATATACATCGCTGTGTGTTCTTTGACTACGAGTTAAACCTTTGCTGTGAACGAACGATAGGATGGCTAAGTGGCTAGTCTCCCATTCGTAATCGTGATCTTGTTAACAGAAACATCTTCAAGCGTTATCATGTCGTTTTTACTTAGCACTGGGAGAACACTACTTTTTCCAACAGAGCATAACAATTCACATTTATTTATAGATGTGTTAGTGTGACTATTTACTGTTGCAGTACACCGCCGTATTGTGGGTGAAATAGTAAAGAACACGATTTATCAACTCATGTCTGCTCCTTAAAGAAGAACAACTTATGTGTTTTTTGTTTCGGTTAGATTGTTTGGCAGACACATTATTATACATCATCAGTCTGTTTTGAATTGATTACCGGGTTACCCAGCCAGATATCACACTGTAATCTCTGAAATAAAAGTGTCCCAAAAACAACATCCACAGTAGAAACAACACCGAAAAATGTCAAATGTTGTTATTTTATTTGCGTAGGTTCTTCATCATAGCCTTTAAATAAACTGTCATGTATAACAGTTGTTGTTGCCACAGAATTCCCATACAAGCTCAATTCGTGAATAAAGCTCCGACATATAGAGCCGATCACATGGCACACAGGTGAAATTCGAGATTGAGAAAATGTTTTGTGCGTTTGTTCAACTTCAAATTTCAATCGCGAATCATTTCATTTAACAAATTTCTATTGAAGGTTTATGGAAACAACGCTGTGTTAACAGTTTGTTCACATCATCTTATATATGAGAAAACTTAATCCCCTGTACTCGTTTTATCAACGAATCTCTTTGGAACCTTTGTCGCGTGCAATGATTAATTGATCAAAACTGACAAAAAGGCACCCCATTGATGTTGAATAATAATAACATATCTCTAGTGGAAATGGCCTTAACGATGAGACCCTCAAGAATTGAAGCTACCTTCGGCTGAGCTGGCTGTATAAAATAGGCTGCTTGGAGCTTGAGCACAAACTTTCTGGAAACAGATGAAGTTGTCGAGATGCATCTAGCCTTAACAATCATGAAATGTATTCAGTCAGGGATTTTATTACATTTGATCACCGGCCACTTCCAGGACATGGGTTGCTTCTTAGTGAGAGAAAACAAAACGATTAATAAGTTCCATTAACATCCTTTTTCACCAAATTATTTTGCATGGAGACTTCATGAACATACCCGTTTGGATATATTCGAGAGGTTACCATAGTGTGCTTCTTATATATCAATCTTTGTTGTGGAAACTGTGGACATTTTCTTAAAGATTCTCATAGATTTCCTGATCACAACCTTCAATACAAGCATGCTGTCCAACATATTGTGAGTTGGAAATTGCGATTCCTGAAGTCTTATAGATTTTGCCAACCTCAATATAATCTTCATTAAATCATTCATTTTGAAGGTTGATGATTTCTGAAAGCTATTGTTTTTGGGACAAACACATTTGATTTAATACTTCTAATTGAATTACGGTTGGATCGCTATGGTCGCTTTAAAGATCGCCATCGGCTACTTTAACTGGAAGTAAAGGTGCATCAGTACAATTTTAGGTTGATAGCGACAGCATATACTTTACAACAAAACTATCACGTCATCCTTTTATGTCCGCATCTTCACAGAATAGCAATAGTTTTCAGTTCACAAAGGGTATTGATGAAGAGGTTATTTGTATTAACTGGTTGTTTCGACTAATTTTAAATTGATTGCTTTGAGAAGAGAATAGACTTTCGTTAGACTTTGTAAAAAGATATTTATGTTGGACATAATAGATTGATCACCCACACTACAATGAATCAAACTGATCGACATATTGACTGATTCCTCGAGATACCACATAAACTTCTCCAGACTGATCTAATGAGATATAGTTTACGAGGAGGCTTTGTTACGTAAGCAGACTGATGGATGTCTATATAAAAGTTGTTTAAAAGCTATAACTTACAATATTCATTTCTGATTGCCGATCAGCCGTAATAAATAAAACTACTAATAGGTGTTTTAATTCAATAAACAACGAAATAAGACGATTGAATGTGGAGAACTGCATATATAATTTAAATGTTTAATTCCAGGCCATCCCTGCGGGAGGTTTGATGGAGCTTCCTGTTGCCGCTCTATTTGTGGCGTTTAGCACTGTGAATTTCCACAATTTGTACTATTGCATCAAAGATAGCCTCCTGTGAATGACTTGTATCTTGTCAAAGCGGCAAGTGATGGCCATTTTTGAAGATGGTGGTTTCCTTTATCCATTTGGCTGGCACGCCCTCATATGAGTGAAATAACCGTAAGTGCGGCGTAAAACCCCAATTACAATCAGACAAACAGGTCAGACCAGCACTCGATATAATATAGAATTATCATTCGGACGTTTAAGGGATAGCCAAGTATAATGCCTCTATATTGTGCAAAACCTGTTTATTTATTGATGGAACCGACTCTGGTATATCGTTTAACCCGATAAGTGATACTTTTTCCCGGACTAGACATCTTAGTGGTAAATTTCATCGCAATCAGGCTTTTAGGTGTCCGCTTCTCAAAGCTAAAATAAAGTCATGACATTGCGTTATGCTTAATAATACTTTGCGCAAAAGTAACAGATGATGTTGAGGGGAAAAAACATAAGTAGGTGTGATACAAACACTGATTGATGGTAGTTCCATTGACCACAATAACCTTTAAGAACTGTAGGAAAATATTATAAATAATCAATGAAATTTCCAAACCGATCGTTAAAAAAATAGAGGGATTCGTTTGTGTCCGTTTAGAAAATGAGCTGTCCATGCATTAGTGGTACTAGTTTGTTCCTAAAAACAGTAAACGCCAAACGGACGGCTTCCGTGCTGGCCTTCATTTATTACTTGTACAAAGGAGGTTAGGAAAGTACATTGTAATTTGTCAGCCCCGTTACGTCCTGCCAGTTTCTAATGAAAAATAAAGCCTCTTGTGATATATATATATATAGAGCTGATAAGATGGGGAAACAAAAGAAAATCTAGTCGTTTGATTGATTTCCACTCAAAAAGACATAAGTAGGTGTGAAAACAACACTAATTGAGGGGACTTCTATTTATCACAGTTTAATACTTATCTCAACGGTTTTTAGATCGACGTATTTCACGCCTCCGTATTTTCATTTCTTCAAATGTAATTGTCTCAAAAAGTTTTTTTTTGTTAGAAACAATTGTAAAATGTCTTTTGATGAGTATTAATGGAGTATATTCGACCCTAAGTCAGCTGGGTTATATCCTTTCCAAAAGCTGACCGTTACAACACACTTGAATACGTCGAGAAAGCTTGTATGCACTTAAACCTGTTTTGACCTGAAATATATCGAGTTTAAGGGCTCTATCACATGTGCAACTTCTACAACACATGACCTGGTGATATTGCGTTTAGCCTCGGCTTTTCGGTGTGGGTACATCGGTACCTCTCTGGACATTATTTCAATCCTTAGACTTGTCAGTAAATAACGTTCGCACGTTTTAATTCCATTGAATGAGGGAAGCTTATGACGGAAGAGAGTTTAAATTTTATCTTATAGCTGTTCACTTCATTTGCTTGAATTAACACATAAGACAACATCTCTACAAGCCCATTTGCATGTATTTTCTTTTTGACAAAACGTAGCAAAAGAACAGGGAAAAATCTATTTATATGTGATGACATGTGCCATTCTGTGGATAGCCTCCGTAGCTCAGTCGGTAGAGTGTCGGGCTCTTTTTGAAGATGGTCCCTGGAGAATTTACCAATCCATGAAAGAATAAAAATTACCAAACAAGTGATACACATCTGTTTTTGTTATCAATAAATTGTTAACACACTTCAATGAGAAAGTAAACAGAACTGTTTCTTCTATATGCCGTTATTGGTGGCAGTAAGTCTGAAGCAGCCTGTGTACAGTTGGAAATGATATGTGTGGTTGCATATCTTAGAGTGTAGTTTGACTAGAAGTTTTATATATCTCGGCTTAGTAATATGTCACTATGTCAAGACAAAACATTTAAGGTTAAGTGAATTCGTGGCATCTTATATCTCCCGTTATTCATCTCCCCCTGAGGTCATGGCGTTGTTCAGAATGGGCATCTAAATATTAATTTCTCTGGTTTATGAATTACGAAAAACAGTGAACCTTTCCAATTATAAATATGTTATTACATTCTCTATCACAAACAACACTACCTGACGTGTACTGTTTCTGTGTATGGGTTGGATTGTGTCATAGATATCCATTATTAGACTTCACCGAGAGGTTTTCAGTGTGTTTGGTATTTATCAGCCTTTGATGTGGTCTCTGAGAATGTAAAAAATATCACAAATCAAATCTGATTTTTTCTTAAGCCAATATCGATTTCCTGATAACGACATACAATTACAGAGTCATGCAATTGTGAGAAGAATAGATATCTAATATAAACCACAAATAAATACGCCAATCGTGTGAACAAATCTCCATTAAAAATTACTTTTAATTTTAACTGTATCCATACAGTAAGTCACTCCATAGAATAATTCCCATTCTGATAGGAAACCCATCACAATGATTCTGGGGGTTGGATCATACAGTAAGTCACTCCATAGAATAATTCCCATTCTGATAGGAAACCCATCACAATGATTCTGGGGGTTGGATCAGAGAGAGTTGATAAGATTGATGACATACTGGGAAGCGAGGGTTGTTTAAGAAATCCCCAGCGTAGATATTGTAAAGAACGTCCAGGCGTGTTGTATTGTACATAAGCTATAAGTTCGTGGACTCCATTTTGAGTGTTAACCTATTACAGTGAGTCCCGTGAATGAATCTCAGAGAGTTGAAAAGACCCTGTAACACGCCGTGTGGTACAATGGGGAGTTCAGCAGCCCAATACCCAACAGACTGAACCACGACACGACCCCCAGGTGTATTGGGTGTGAGATAATGCTTTGCGCGTTTCAATATTCATCTTCAAATTGCAATCGCCAATCATTTTTTTTTTAAATTCCTATGAAAGGTTAAAGGAAATAATGCTGGGGTAAAATTTTTTCACATTATCTTAAATATATGAAAACTTGAGTGGTAACCTGTTTTATCAACGAATCTCTTTGGAACCTCTGTCCCTTGCAATGATTAATTGATCAATACGCATCCCATTAATGTTGAATAACACTATCATATCTCCTGTTGAAATGTCCGAAACTATGTGACCATTGGGATTTAGATATCAAAAACATCTCCACAAGAAACCCCCACTCTATGGGCCTCTTGATGATAGATCGCATGAAACAGCCCAAGTCGATTTGATGTTTGCCGTGTGAGAGATGATATCTGTGCTCTAACCTTTGAAAGAGTGATTGGATTCTATTATTATTTGCTGTGAATGCTCAACATATGTATACGTCATTCAAGTAACACTTTCATCACATCTCCTCCATAACTTATTTCCATACTGCATGGTCCATCTGTCCATCAGTTCGTCCGTCCATCTCCCAATTATGTACCCTAAATGATCGGATTATATTCAAATTTGCTGTGAGTGCTCATCATATTAATACGCCGCTTAAGTTCGACTTTCATATCATCCAGCCCGTAACTTATTTGCATATTGCATTCTGATTGGTCGATGGATTCCAGGCTCTTACTTTTCAGAGGGATCGGATTATTTTTAAATTTGCTGGGAGTGTTCATGTGAATACGCTGCTCAAGATCGACTTTATTCACATTCAGACCATAACTTATGTACATACTGCAATCAGATTGGCCGATGGTTTAGGTGCCATAAGAGTTTTTAAAGATTGATTGGATTACGATAAAAGTTGTTGTGAATGCTCACCATATTATTACACTGCTCAAGTTTGACTCTCATCATATCCCTTGGGAGTCTGCCCTTTAGTATATGAATGTGATGCTTTTCTGTTCAACCTTGTGAAAATGCATAGCCTGGTATTTGATAACACTATTAGGGGACTTCTTGACAGTCAGTTTTCTAGTTGTATCGCAATTCACTTATGGTATTATCTCACAGAATACGCTGATTGGACAAATCATGGATCAAACGAACTACTTTTATGCAAAATCAACATGTTATAGTTTACGTCGAACGGTCAGGGTCTTGACCTCATTTTCTTACCTTTTATATGGTATGATGACTTACGTCTCTCAATAGTTTGTGCAAAGGTAATTAAGAAGGTGTCACATCATGTATTTCAAAATACGAGAATACCAAGAGAAATGTTGTTGTGTTAAACATCGTTTTCTCGAACTATGCCCCCATTTTATTACAGTTATATTATTCATTTACTGTAATATTTTTTTACGGTTTGTTTACCCTTAAGGAGCGGTGTGAGCTGTGCTTTTTTATTGATTTTAGATCGAACTGACCCGTTGCATTGTTAGCATCCAGTTATAAGAGAAACGGTCCCTGAAGAAGTAAACGTTAAAGGCTTTTCTTTAATTCCATCCCCAGCTTTGTCGGTGAAGTGAAAACCTAAAAATTACAAAATAACTGAATACTAAAAATTCTGTCAGAAATCGACAGCCCCCTCCCCTCATTCAAGATTCAAAATGTCACCGCGGTGAATCAAAGACTTTATGGACAGGTATAAGGAAAAAATACCCTCTATATTTAATACGATTAATTCGAATTATACAAGATTTATCCGTGCACGTATAAGCGCTGTACCCTTTCAATATTGATTTTTTTTTAACGTTACTGTTTTAATTTTTTAAACAAACATAAACTTTGTTGAAACCATGTCAGCTGAAACGTTGCTTTAATCAGTTCGTGTGGCAGAATTGAAATATTTCAATATATGCTGTTTTAACAGGGAAATAACCCGCAGAGTATTCAACCTATCTGCAAAATTCCAGCCAAAGTTATGGTGTATGTTATTGTCATCGAAGGATTTAGTTCGATGATGCAGGGATACTGTACAGGGATACTATTCTATGAATACGCAAAGACATCAACAAAGCGTTTTTTGACAGATTGAAACGATGTAGAAATCGTTTGAATATTTATTTATCAAAGAATCTCTTACACGTTAGCCGACTTATATCGAATTACCTTATAGTAACTCACGTATATGACCCATGTCTAACTATGTTCTCAACTGGCCATGGATAACGTAGTGTCGCTTCGTGATTGTGGAATACGGTCATCGTTTTCTTGGTGAATAAGGAACCTGTTGCGGGCGGTTGGAGGGAGCTTCGTGTTGCCCTGGTGCTCTCAGAGCTAAGGGGCAACACTAAGCCGATCTGTTTGTGGCGTCCTGTTATGTCCTGTGGTTGTCTTGTATCTTGTCATAGTTTGTTGCCAGTGGCGTCGGGGGTGATTTCCTCCACCCATTGGGCTGGCACGCCGTCATATGAGTGAAATAGCCGTAAGTACGGCGTAAAACCCCAATCAAACAAACAAACAAACAAACACACGGAACCTGGTAATAAAGTTCGGTGAACCACAACTTTCCGCTTCAAGTAGACTGAAGTGAGGCACGACACTAGATGCACCATAGACGCAAGACACTCTTGGAAGCTTCCACTGAAGTTTTCGCTGATTTATCGGTGTTTCTTTATTATATTTCAAATGGTTTAGCCCTTTTCTATTTCATTTTGAATTCATTTTGAATTTCTCTTTAGTATGTACAGGATCAATAAATCAACTGTATCAACTTACTTACAGGGGCGTGTCTAGTGTACGGCAGGTACGGCAAGTGCCCTGGGCACCATTTGAAGCCACTGAGCAGTATCTAAAAAAAAATTACAATTACAAAATGTCAAAAAACCGTTACTAGTATTGTTTTGTTTTAATTGCAACTTATTCAAATAAATCCTAAAATTATATAATATGGGTTGACCGTGTGAGTATATATATCAAACCTTAATGATAATAAAACAAATACAATAAACTATAAAATTGCACATTTAATGTGGCAACGTAAAATAAAGAAATAAATTATGCTTAACAAGTCAGAAAAACTTTGAATAGCGAAACAATAATTTTCTTCAGATGTATGATCTGTCTTTGATTGTCATGGGTGGGAAGAAAGGTGCAGTTGTAACTTGTAATTTTTGTGTAATGCCATAATTTGCTAGTGCCATTATTTGTTCATTAAAATATTAATCTGAATCAGTCAAAAGCAAAATGCAGTTGTAATTTTCATGAAGGGTCATAATTTTGTAAATTAAAATTTATTAACGAAATTAACTTGTATTTACTGTCGATATTATATGGTACAGTTTTGTAAAAGATGGCTGTCAG
The DNA here is from genome assembly GCA_031471745.1 of Cryptochiton stelleri. NCBI lineage: Eukaryota > Metazoa > Mollusca > Polyplacophora > Chitonida > Mopaliidae > Cryptochiton > Cryptochiton stelleri. The sequence continues at coordinate 17,164 of JAUELC010297364.1, forward strand.
ATTTTGGACGCAATTTGAGTGCTTGCCATAGGCGCTACTTTCCGTAGATACGCCACTGCTTACTTATGAATGATATAATACTATTAAGAAATATAGGACAATGCCATAGATAATAACTGAACTTTTCAAATAAATGTTAAAGAATAGAGGATTTATTTGAACAATAATATGTTCGGGCATACATTGTAATACTTGTTCGTCCTAACTGCTCAAACGAAGTGCTTCTGTGCAGCACGGTCCCTCATTTAGTACATTATAATGGAGGCTAGAAAAGACCAGTGAACTTTTGTCACCGAATCCTGGCTGTCTCGTATCCCAAATAAAGCCTCTACTTGTAGAGCAGATAAAACGTGAAACAGATGAAAATCCAGTCAGTTGGGGATTCAATGCGAATTCCACTTTGAAGAAACAGAAGTAGGTGTGACATCAACACTAACTAATGGAAGTTGCATTGATAACATAACTTCTCTCAACAGCTTACGTGACGCCTCAATGTTTTTATTTGTTGAAAACAGACTAGTGTAGGAATTATGATTAGAATCCATGTCAAACATTTGTTTAAAGATTATATTCAAACCCAAGTAAAATATGTGATATTTCCAAAAACTGATCATTACAAGAACACTTTGATAATTGTAGAAAGCTTTAAAGCACTATACCGTATAGCATGTGTAACCTCTACAATCCATGACCAAGTGTTATTAAAGCTTAGCCTCGTGTTATAGCTGGGGCTATATTGGTCACGGTTGCTTTCCGGACACGATTTTAATCTCCCGTGATATTACAGACCCAACTACACTACTGAAGCACTTTACGTTCGCACGGATACCACTGAATGACTGCATCTGCCGACGAAAGAGGTTTTAAACATTTTATCTTAGATATTAGACCGTCCCTGCAATGTGCTTGAATTGACGCATACGGTGTAACGAGATCTTCACAGTTCTCTCCTGTAGCTTAACAAAAATAACAGAATAAATATGATTAGATGTGTGCGTACATAAAGAAAATGGATGGAAGCATATCCAATAAATAGGAAGTTACCAAACATCTGCCCTTTTCTGCAAACTCTTGGAATCCTTTCTAATAGAATGTAAAATCACTAGTTTGTTCACATCGGCAGTGATACATTGTTCAGTTTGAACTGATATTGTACTTTTAGACATCTATGGGTATTCTTTGACTACGAGTTAAACCGTTGCTGTGAACGAACGATACGATGGATCAGTGGTTAGTCTCCAATTCGTAATCGTCATCTGGTAAAGGAAACATCGTTTTCAAGCCGTCTTTACTTAGCACTGGAGGAACACTATTTTTTCTAGCACAGCAACAAATTTCACATGTTATTGTTGTGAGAGTGTGACTAATAATTGTTCCATACACCGCCGTCGTTTGAGTGAGATAGTATTATAAAAGAACACGATATATCAACTTATGTCTGCTCCTTGGAGAAGAACAATTGATGTGTTATTTGTTTTGGTTAGCTTGTTTGACAGACACAATATTATACACTCAGTAAGTCTCTGTTGAATTGATTAGAAACACAGGGTTACCCAGCCAGACATAGGAACTACAGCACACCGTAACCTACAGCAGACTGTATGCCTCTAAAATAAATTAGACTGTTACCTCTGAAATAAAACTGTCCCAAAGCAAACTTATCCACAGTACAAACACCGAAAAAAAAGAAAAAAAAACAGTTGTTATTTTATTTGCGTAGGTTCTTTCTCGCATGGTTTAAATAAAATGGCATGAATAACAGTTGTTGCCACCGAATTCCAATACAAGCTCAACTCTTGGATAAAGCTCCGATAGATAAAGTCGAACACATGGCACACAAATGAATATATTTGAGAAAATATTTTGCGCTTTTGTTCAATTTCAAATTTCAATCGCGAATCATTATATTTAACAAAGTTCTATTGAAGGTTTGTGGAAACAACGCTGTGTTTAACGCTTGTTAAATATGATAAAAAGTTTCAGTAGTAACATGCTTTTTCAACGAATCTCTTTGGAACCTTTGTCACGTGCAATGAATAATTGATCAATAGGCACCCGATTAAAGTTGAATAATAATACCCTACCTGTGCTGGAAATGGCCTAAACGATGATACCCTCGAAGATTATAGCTTCTTTCAGCTTAACTGGCGGTATAAAACAGGCTGCTCGGAGGAGCTTGAGTGCAAATTTTCTGGGAACAGATGAAGTTGTCGAGATGCATCTGGCCGTAACGATCATGAAATGTATTGAGTTAGCGACTTTATAATATTTGATCCCCGACTACGTTTGAGACCTAAGTTGCTTACTAGTGAAAACAACAATTAATGAGTTCCATTGAAATAGGTCATAACATCCTTTTTCACTGAATTCCTTTCCATGGAGACTTTCATGAACTTACCCGTATGGATCTGTTGGAGAGGTTGTCATAGCGTGCTTCTTATCTATCAACATTTGATGTGGTAACTCAGACAATTTCTTTGTAGATTCTTAGAGATTTTCTGATTACAACCTTCAATACAATCCAGCAGTCGTACATATTGTGAGTTGGATATTGCGATTCCTGAAGTCTTATAGATTTTGCCAACCTCAATACCGTCTTCTCCTAATCATACATTTTGAAGGTTAATGATTCTTAAAGCTATAGTTGTGGGAACAAACACATTTGATTTTATTATTTCTAATTGAATTAAGGCGGGAACTCCTGTGTGGTCGCTATAAATATCGCCATGGGCTACTTAGACTATAGAAGCAAACGTCTGACATCACTACAATTTTAAGTTGATAGGGAAAACATGCTCTACATGTCCCTTTTACAACAACACTATCTCGTCATCCTTTTATCTCCACACCCCCACAGAATAGCAATAGTGTTCAGTTCATAAAGGGTATTGATGAAGAGGTTATTTGTATTCACTGGTTGTTTCAACTGGAGTTTTCAATTAATTACACTAAGAAGATAATTTATGTTGGAAATCATAGATTGATCACCCTCACTCCAATGAAACAAACTGATGTATGTATTAAATGGTTCTTCAAGATACCAAATAAATATTCTCTAGACTGATCTCATGAGGTATAGTTTACGAGGAGGCTTTGTTGCGTGAGCAGACTGAAGGTTATCTTACGAATGTCCTGAACCTTACATTCAATTACCCAATGATGTTGTATAAAACATAAAATTTACAATGATTTTTCTGATTGCCGATCAGCCGTAATAAATACAATAACTAATGGATATTTTCATTTAATAAACAAGGAAATAAGACAAACGAAGGTCAAGAACTGCATATATAATTTAAATGTTCAATTTCAGGTCAGACCTGCGGGCGGTTGGAGGGAGCTTTCTGTTGCCCTTGTGTTCTCAGAGCTATAAATAGAGCACTGTGATTATGCCCAATTTGTCCCATTGCATCATGGATTGCGTCCTGTGATTGTCTTGTATCTTGTCATTGTTTGTTGCCAGTGATGTCGATGGTGGTTTCCTCCAGCCATTGGGCTGGCACACCGTCACATGAGTGAAATACCATTAAGAACGTCGTAAAACCCAAACCAAACAAATAAATCAGGCCAGCCCGCAACATTATATAGAATTATCATTCGAACATTTAATGGATAGCAAGGTATCGATAGCCTTAATGTTGTGCCAAACTTGTTCATTTCTAGATAGTAGTTCCATTGACAATAATAACCTTTAATAATTGTAGGTAAATGTCATAGATAATCACTGAACTTTCCAAAACAATTGTTTAAAACAATAGAGGGATTTATTTGTATCCGTTCAGAAAATGAGCTGTTCAGGCATCCATCACAGTGCTTGTCTGTTCCTAAAAACATTAAGTTGCGCCAACGGATGGCTTCCGTGCCGACCTTCAGTTATTTCTTGTAAAATGGAGGTTGGGAAAGTACATTGTAATTTGTCACCCCCGTTACATCCTGACAGTCTCTAATGACAAATAAAGCCTCTTGTGTTAGAGCTGATAAAATGGGAAACAGAAGAAAATCCAGTCTGTTGATTGATTCACCGTGAGTTCAACTCAAAAAGACAAGTAAGTATGAAAACAACACTGATTAAGGGGACTTCCATTTATCAAAACTACTTTCTCTCAACTGTTTTTGATCAACGTATTTCACGCCTCCATATTTGTATTGTCTCAAAACTGTTTTGTGTAGGAAATCTGGCTAGAAACAATGATACAATGTGTTTTAATGAATATTAATAGAGTATATTCGATCCCAAGTCAACTGGTTTATATCCTTTCCAAAAGTTGGCCGTAACAACTCACTTGGATACGCCGAGAAGGATAGTATGCATGTAAACACAGAAACCTGACCTGAAATCTACCTCTATCGAGTTAAATGTCTTTATCACATGTGCAACCCCTACAACACATGACCTTGTATTACCAAATTTAGCCTGGGCTTTTCGGTTTGGGTACATCGGTACCTCTCTGGACATTATTTCAATCCTTAGACTTGTCAGTAAATAACGTTCGCACGCTTTAATTCTATTGAATGAGTGAAGCGTTTGACGAAAGAGAGCTTAGATTTTATCTTACCGCTGTTCGCGTCATATGCTTGAATTAACACTTGAGAATACATAGCATATCAATAAGCCAGCCCTGTTTCGTGTATTTTCTTTTTGACAAAACGTAGTAAAAACACCGGTTAAATCTATTTGTATGTGATGGCATGTGCCATACTGCGGATAGACTCCGTAGCTCAGTCGAAAGAGCGTTGGCCCTTTTGGAAGCTGGTCTCTGGTCCCTGGAAAATGTACCAATCCATGAAAGAATAAAATTGACCAAACAGTTGAGACACCTACTTTTTATCAATAAATTGCTAGCACACTTCAGTGAGAAAGTAAACAGAACTATTTATTCTATATGCCGTTATTGATAGCAGTATGTCTGATACAACGTGTGTACGGTTTGAGTTCATATTTGTGCTTGCATATATCAAAGTGTATTTTGACTAAGTTTTATCTGATATGATTCAGCTTCGTAATATGTCAAGACTTATCATTTTAGGTTAAGTGAGTTCATGGCATCATATATTTCCCGTTACTGATCTGCCGCAGAGGTCATGGCGTTGTTCAGAATGGATATCTAAATATTTATTTCTCTGGTTTATGAATTACGAAAAAACATTGAACTGTTGCCATTACAAATATGTTGTTACATTCTCTATCAAAAACAACCTGACGTGTACGGTTTCTGTATATGGGTTTGCTAGAGTCGTAGATATCCACTAAATGGACTTCACTGACAGGTTGTCAGTGTGTTTGGTATTTATGAGCCTTTGATGTGGTATCTGAGAATGTAATATATATCACAAATCATATCTGATATTTTCTTAAGCCAATATCAATTTCTTGGCAACGACATACAATTACAGAGTCATGCAATTATGAGAAGAATAATTATCTTATATGAACCACAAATTAATACGCCAGTCGTGTTTAAAAATCCTCTATGAAAACATTATTTTAATTTTAACTGTATCTATATTCACTCCCTAGACTAATCCCCGTTGTAATGAGATACCCATTACAATGATTCCGGTGGTTGGGTCAGAGAGAGTTGATAAGATTGATGACAGACTGGGAGTTATTCAGAAACTGAGAAAACATACAAATTGAAGGTGTAAAATATTCACTTGGCCTTCCTAATCCCTTCAACACATGACCAAGTTATCCAATGATACCATGTTCTCTTCAATTATACCTTATTATTCATGTATATACATGGCTTATTTTACTGTAATACATATATATTCCTTGTTATTTTCATTATGCTTGATAACGGTATTGGTATCTGTATCGAAACATCACTTGAAAAATAAAAAGAAGTTGTTATCCAT
>JAUELC010297365.1:0-15400 GCA_031471745.1 Cryptochiton stelleri
TCAAATATGGTATTCACTTTCAACTGACTTAGCAAAACATTTGGTACAAATTCTATTCTCTTTTTGGTATATTCAAGTATCTCTCTTTCTCTATTTTTAATCCATGATAACCAGCTCGAAAACAGGTAAACATTTTAAAGTCTTAATATGTAATTTAAGGAAGAAATGATAAGTTGTTAGCTTGCTCAAAACTTCTCTATACAATTATACATAGCATGCATATGAATCAAATCGGGTTGAGGTTAAAATCGTATTGTTTCAATTTTGAAGGAAAACATCTTTCAATCTCGGCTTGAAATTTTAGAAGAATAACTGATGCTAAGGTTATTTGTAAACAGAACATAACCATAACCATGTAATAGGTCAGGAAATCTTGACCCCCAATTATATGTAGATCTATACCGATATGCACTATTAACATTTTGCAACTTATTCATTGGACTATCTTGTTTGTACGCAATTAGTTAATTATTCTTGACTTGCATTTAATGATGATAGGAAACCTACCGAATTCTCTATAAACAAGCATGTTGGGGTAACGTTGGGGACACCTAAGAGATATTTTTTAAAAAATTGCATGTGGACCATTTCAATAATTTTAAAATCCACTTGATCTTAAATCTCACATCCATATAAATAGTATTGGTTTTATTATTTTATCAAACAGCATCATCAGCAAATAGAAGTGTACAGATTTGGTATTCCTCCAGCATAGAGTTGACTCCCCTCGGTACACAAGTCGTTAATGAATAAAAAACAAAAATGTAGGGGTGACAGGGGTTCACCTTGTGTAAGACCAAGCGGTTGATTAAAAAATTCTGAAACATTACCAAACAACCTAACACAAGATCTTAACGATTGATACATTAGTACGACTGCTTTTAAGAACTTTGAACTGCAACCTAAAGTTGATATTTTATACCAGAGTTTGTGTCTATTTATTGAATCGAACGCTTTTGTTAAATCGACAGATGAGTAAAATCGTATTTTCTTTCTCTTTATAGTTCTAAAAATAATGCAGTATAATAGAAATATACAGTCAATTGTGCTTTTCCCCTTCCTGAACCTATAATTTTGCAAAGATACTTCTTAAAGTGATACCTCTATAATTCTCCACATTGTTTTTGTCACCTTGTTTTATAAATTGCAACAATTATCCCTTGGCTCCGACTATCTGGATATAGGCCTTATATTCATATGTGTGCGGCATGTAGCATGATAAGACAGTGGTATCCGCCATACAAGATTCCACTTAGGTAAAACACAGCGTGTGTGGGTCATTTGGTGGCAGATGTACTTGTTGAAGAACATGTCTTCCCTACAGCTTAACGTTTAGGAGCAGCAGAATTGGATACTGATTGTTTTGGCAAATACATTTATACAATCCAAAAAGTTGCGCTGGTGGGTTCACAGCATATACAGAAAAGACATGAGCATGGAGCATACCATCATATAGTCCAGAAATGACAGGAATTAATTGTGTGTTAATGTTACCATGCCAGTTGACCTGGGGAACTTTCTACAATCCCCCTTTCGATTTTTTTTTTCTGTATGTCCGGCAAATGACGACACGGAGCCATTCAATGTTCAACATCCAGATAGACAACCGCAACCTCTTTCGTAGATAAGGAATCATGGTAATGATTTTACATGCATTTCTATTTTTTTCTAACCGCTCCACGCATGCCTCCCGTATACAAGGAATCATAGCTTAACGATGTGATAATTTGGTTGTCAAGTCTCTTGTGTCTCAATTGATTTGTCCCACCAATCAATGACTAATTGCATATAACGTCTTCAAGTCTTTGGTTGTTATAGCACACACCCTCATAATAACTGCACCCTAGACATGTTTGGTGGGAAATGCACCTGAAAGGGTACCTGTTATGTATCACTGTAACACTGTTTACATTTCACATTATTAACTTATTGTATGTAAGACCACTGATGCTGAAACATACAATGATAGAAAAAACTTTGACTTGCACGCAAACAACGGACAATCTTAGGGCAGTCGATAAAAACTACACTTTGACGATAGATTAGACCATTCCAATATAAAATGACACTGCGAAATGCAAAACAAGAGAAGGGCATTAATCTATAAAATATGAAGGATTTTGTCCTATGGGTTGGAATGAATGAAAGCTACAGAGAGTGACATTAAACCTAACACAACTTGAATACTCACATCCTATAGATATAAGTGAAACTATTCATATAATAAGCGTGAAGGTGGTGGTCGTTTCTAAAGTTCATTTATTAGTCCAATTATGAAATTGTAATGTCACAGTGCAGTGTATTGCAGTGAGAAAGGGTAATATGATACATATATGTATGTATATGATTATTTATACTTTACAGTCATACACTTTGTTGCAGGGGTGTTACAAGACTTACAAAAACATAAAAAAGAAGGGCATACTGTAATAAACTGTATATATATATATATATATTAAGCAAATTTTTCTCTCTTCATTTATAAAAAATATATATATATATTAACTTGTCTTAACACAATTCTATAATTCATACAGATACATCATTGTTAAAGACGATTAAGATGTCGCAACTAAATTACGCAGTAGGCCTACCATTACACTGAATATTCTATGATTGATTAAGACTAAATAAAAAATATAAAATTTCAAAAACTTTCAATGTCATGTAGCTAACCTCGGATTTGGGGGTTCCCTTTGTTTTGTTTTGTTTTTTTGGGGGGGGCAAGTTTTCGTAGGCCGTTTTTGTCGGGAGAAGCAGGGTGGTACTTAGAAATATTGGGGAGGGGCAATGGCGAATTTTGGGGGCAGCTGTTAATCTTGCCGTACCCTCGTATCTGTATCCCTGCATCAATCAAGTTAGAAGTACTGGGCACGTTATAATCATGCTTACCCATAGGCCTTATTGATTTTACAAACTGTAATAATATTTTCATAGTTCAATATTATTTTCATACTTAAATATTATTTTCATACTTTACATTGTACTCTGGAAGTTGATCATTTCGGAAAAGTAGTACATTGGGCCATTCTAAATATTACATCGATTCCAGTCTATCAACATTTTAGCGGGAATTATCATTTATAGCTTCTTGAATATGGAACGGATCGACACGAATCTCCTGATGTCAAAACACATTATCAAACTCACACAAATTTATTTTAAAAAAAGGACGGAATTATCACGGCGTCTCAGGTGATTGACTTTTCAACCAATCCACAATCACATCTTTATTTTTCTTCATCCACTGTATATTAGACCGGATAGTATCTATGACTTGAAGACGCACGCGCGAACCTGCTCCAGCATCCGGGTATTTTGAAAAAAATGCCTGAACCTGGAAAAAAAGAATATTTTTTTCATTAAATACTATTAAAAAAACATTATTATTCTAATTGGTTACAATATCAACATTACTTTATTGCCATCGTATCTGCTGTGTGTTGCCTGCGCTATGCAACCATTTGTCGTGAACCACCAAATTATCGTCTTATTGGCCTAGTTATTACCAGATTGCCAAAGGCAGGTTCAAAATGAGCTATGGCGTCTATGAAAGACAGATGTGACCACTCGCATCTCGTTCTCTCGTGTCTCAAAAACAACGAGGCAAAGAGATAAGTAGATCTCAAGATATATTTCGATTCTTGCGAGTTTGTGTACATTCACGCGTTCTCTTGATCTGTTCCCTCGTGCTAAACGACGAAAGACGAGACACGAGAACGCGAAATTACGAGGCGAGTTCACGAGAATCCAATTCAATATCTCACTTTAAATTCTTGGCTTCTCGCTTCTGATGCTCGAGTTCCCGTGTCTAGTCTTTCTTCGTTTGGCATGAGGGAACAGATCGCGAGAACGAGATGTTATAGGTTATCTTACATTTGCGTGCCTCGCTTCCCCGGCAAATTACCTTGCGCGTCACCGAAAGTATTTAAATGTTCTAAAATATTATTTGTGTTCTGTGTAAAAGCGCCGCTTACAGTGATATACGCTGTTGCATTATAATATTATTTTGCCATCGATATTATCATTAAGCTCGTGATTCATATTATATTCACGTTAAAACAACAAAAATAATTTTGTAAAAGAATCAACCGATTCTCGCTTTCTTGTGCATCCTATGCGTGTCCTGCAGCCCATCTGACACGTGACTTTAGAGATTACGAGAACGCGAGAATGAAAAAAAATCTTGTTCTCTTTCCTCGAGTTGTAATCACAATCTATTAATATATACGTAGCTCAGTCGGTAGAGTGTTGGACCTGTAACCCGTAGGTCCCGGGTTCGATTCCCGGTGGAGGCAAGCAAATTGTTCTCTGTTCATTTTTTTTATAAATGAAGAGAGAAAAAGTTGCTTGCCTCCACCGGAAGATTGAACCATATATATGCATACGGATTTAGATTCATTTGATCATTTCGCGAGTATTTTATCCCCACATAAGTCAGATTTGGGATTTATTTTTTTTTCATATATAGGCTACATGGTTTAGTTGGCAAACATGTGCAAAAATAAATTTAGAATGCCAAATTTTATTCTTTTGGAAAATTTATATACTTTCGGTGATGCGCGAGGCAATAAATGGGTGAAGCGAGGCACGATAATATCAGATAACTATAACCTCGCGTTCTCGAGATCGGTGTTCCTGATCGGTAACTATCTGACTTTGAAGTCCCTTCTAACTAACACTTGGCTGTCAAAATAAATGTTTCAAATTGTATAGTTCTATTTCTTGTAAATCATTTGTAAGCTATTTCTACAATCTGTTGACCAACTTTGCTTCTATATCTCTATAATCTAAAAATAATGTGATTTATTGGAGACAATTGGATACAGAATCATCTTAGAAGACATAAGGTGCATGCTATAAGGAAATAAAGAGCCGTGGCTAAGTTTGCTTAACGTTGAATTTGCCAGGGACGTGTGATGGCCAGCTCTTGGGCAACACGAGTTTGGTGCAGGCAGCACGTTAAGCGGGCAGAAAAACCGTCCGGTAATGGGGATGTGTCTGAGATGACACACGGCGGTCTATACACACTGCTACCCGGAGAGCACTTCAGGACTTGTCAACTGCCCATCGATGGTCAATTGTCAGCCGAGAAAAAAACAATAGACCCAATGTGAAAGGCCTGTTTGACAATGGAAAATGTCAGGATCGTAAAATATTTCCATAATAGGCTGACTGCTGATTGTAAACTGTGGAGCCCAGATTCACAGGGTGGAAAGAGATGAGAAGTAAACAAGGAGCCGGCTTAACATCGGCAAACCTTCATAAAACTACTTGATAGCATTGACAGTAGCGCCACGCGAGCACACATGTCAAAGTTAAGTTTTATCCTTGCTCATAGATTTACCTCGGCTCAAAGACATATATACAACTGTAACGGGTCTGTTTGTAGGGAAATCCCCGATGTCATGTACTGTATATATACGAGTTAAAGAAACTATTACAGGTATGTTGGTGACTTCTTCACAACGTGCTCATCCTCGCTATCTTGTTCTCCCGTTAACAAATCTTTAAACACCTGATGAGGCATTTATAATTTCTCCCAGACCTTAAAATCTTTAACCATTTTACAAGATCCTTAATAATTACATCGATTTAAAATATGTAATTTATGTTTATATTTATGTATTTGTTTCCATTTTTTCTACTAAGCAGTGTGAAAGAGTAAATACTTGAGATTAGGAACCAAGAAAAAAAAACAGCACAACCTAATTAAACTGGAACTGCTTCATCTTTTAAATTGTTAACGAACACGATTTCAAGAAATATCAACCACAAAAAATATCCGCTCTATACCGTATTAAATAACATTAATACGGGCGCTCTACAGTTATAAATAAAACAAAATAGCCTATCTACAGTATTAAATAAAACAAAAATGCCCGATCTACAGTTATAAATAAAACAAAATATCCTATCTACAGTATTAAATAAAACAAAAATGCCCGATCTACAGTATTAAGTAAAACAAAAATTCCGGATCTACAGTATTAAATTTTAAAAAATATGTCGGATGTACAGTAATCAATAAAAGAAAAAAATGTCCAATATAGAGTATTAAATAAAACAAAAATGTCCGTTCTGCAGTATTAAATAAAACAAAAAATGTCCAATATAGAGTATTAAATAAAACAAAAATGTCCGTTCTGAGGTATTAAATAAAAAAAAAAATGTCCAATATAGAGTATTGAATGAAACAAAAATGTCCGTTCTGCAGTATTAAATAAAACAAAAAATGTCAAATCTACATTATTAATTAAAGCAAAAATTTACGGTCTTAGTCTGGAATAAATCAAAAATGTCCGATCGACAGTTTTAAATATAAAACATAAAACTAGTCTTTCAAAACTTGGTTAATAAGGGTATGCGGAGGTTGAAATTTCAAGCAGCTTAAACACCAGACAAACAAAACATACTCGTACATTTAGTTCTGGGTAATGTATGGCACGAAATCCCCTCTTAGGTAGCTCACTTATTGATGTGTTATATTTCATTTTATACTTACACTTTCTAGCTGAAACTGTGTGTTGAACCCGGATGCAACATAGTTGATAAATCTTCCCAAACTGCGGGAGCGAAGGGAAAATCTGGAATACGGTAATTACATTAAGAAATTAAGACATGTATATATCTGTGTCACAAGTGGCCATTACAAGTATTCACTAAGCTACCTGGGAAGCATTTATACTTAACGCACAGAAGTTAGAATATGCTCATGCTGATACCCGTGTAAGGGATTAGAACCCACAACTGTCAGCCAGAAACTTAATCCGAGGGTCGAAGTTTCAAACCCACAAGTGTATAACAACCTGCACAACCATCTGCTTTATATGTGCTATCTACCAAATTACCTACAAATATGAAATTCTATTGATTTTTGGGGAAAAAACACTGAGCATCAACTTGTTATCTGTAAGGGTTATGTCTTTGTACAGCAAATAACCGAGACTCGCCAGGATACATCAGTGGACGTCACCGCTGGCTCAAGGCTGTTTTTACGAGGCTGTCGTATAATTTCCCTAAACACTTGTAGAGTCAGGTCATATAGAGTTAAATACCAATTAGAGTTACCTTTAAAAACAAATCAAGAAAATAAAACATGACTATGGTTAATTAAAAAACGTAATTCAACAAAAAATCAACACCAGTTATTAATTGTGTTTGGTGCCATACTATTGTATTTACTGAAAGACTTTGCATAGCCGATGTTTAATGAAACAGCGAGTGGCAACCACGCCCACTCCGGGGTCTGCAACTCCATCTGTAAGGTTCCATTATATATACGGTCGAGGGGTGGGGCGTGGGTCGAACTTAAATTTCAAATTATCCAGCCAATAAGCAATATTTGTTGACTGTTTCCAATCAATTTGTCAAAGATATTGACACAATTCTTCTAACCTATGACATTAGTTTTTAAAACTGATCGATATATACAGTCTATCTGTTTTCGATTAACTTTATTTTTATTTTATTTTTTCGTCTTTTAAAAGTGAAGTATTTACCTATCCACCAAGTTTTCCCAGTTTTCTTGGTACCATTGCCAGAGAATTGGCTGAGCTACAGTATTTTTAGACAGATAACTCAACACTGTGGAAAAGTCCTGAGATCGGACTTTAGAATCATCCATGGCGTAATCCAACAATCTGCAATGAAAACCATATACGTGGTTATGATGAAATTAAAATGTTTTCTTATTGTGTTACAGAATTCTACAGCATGCACATAATTGTGTCCCTCATTTGACTTTATTGTCATGTTAAATAGCAAACCATCCATGCTCCCAACTCTATTCCTGTTCATTTTCAAATCTTCCATTTCTAGAGCGCACTATAGGGATGGCATGTTTAAGGACCGATAAAGCTACCCTGTCCCTTGTGCGTGTACTGTTCCTAGACATTATTCGTTAACAATTACCGTAATTCACATTAGAATATTTTCCTAAACATGATATAGACTACTAGCGATTGGTGTGTCAACCAACAAAAACGGAGCAGGCTAAATGTTGCAGATGTCGCCTGACATGTCCCTTATAATGTGGTGAGCTAACTTTTTTTAATCATTGATAGTGTCATTCTGTTTTTTTGTTTGTTTGTTTGTTTGTTTGTTTGATTGGGGATTTATGCAGTACTTAAGGTTATTTCACTCATTTGACGGCGAGCCAGTCCAGTCGGTGAAGGAAACCATACTTGACGCTATATTGGCAACAAACAATGACAAGATACAAGACAAGCACAGGACATAATACATGGTGCAATAAGACAAAGTGTTCAAATTTACAGTGCTAGACGCCACAAAACAGATCAGCTCCGTCGTGTTGCCCCTTAGCTCTGAAAGCACCAGGCAATTCTGGGATAAACGAATCAAATAATAAGAACTAACTATTATTGTATGATTCTCGGCCATATGAATTTATACAGTTCGTGAACACGACTATATAGTTAACTGTACGGTGGAGCTTAATAAAACTAATACCAGTTGGTGCAGTTGTGTGCGGAGTGGTCTGGATTTAGTAACTTATATAGAGACCTAAAACTAATCCCGTATTCCAATGTGTAATTGATCTTAAGGAGGGGAGATAACTCTACCTGTAAATAAGCCATGTTTGTTGAGTGCTCGCCAGACCCCACAGTAGTTTGGAGCGCTCTTGTGGTACATTCTCTGTCATATAACGGTCCCAGAGATAATCCCAATCAGCCGTGTTGCTTGTGGACGCGATCCCGTATTGATAAACAGGTGAACGTAGATTGGGAGGAATACTGTAACAAAGAGGTATTAAAAAGACAATTGCCAAGGTTTGGTTGATTGCTTGGTGTTTAACGCCGTGCTCATGGGTATTTCATTTACATGATGGCGTTGAACAGTTAACATCAACACAACTCAACAAAACCCTAACGAAGTGTTATGTATAAATGCTCTGTTGGACAAATAATGTTCCTCCACAGCTGACAGTATACATATACTTCAAAACATATAGGCCCACTGCCTTTAGCCACAGGGTCGAGAAGGGTTCGATTAAAAAGGCATCTGCAATACTTTATACATACAGCCTAAACTATCTAACTAATGTATTTTTTTTCTTCATTTATATCGAATTCTATCAATCAACATTCAGTTAATTTGATTATATTTTATACGGTATTTACGCACGCTTCTATATGCATAGTATACTTTTAAAAAACAATATGGCGGGGAAATGAATGCCATCTTTATTTTACTTTTCAAAAATGGTAGAAATCACACAAATTGAGACTATTCCGACTATGATGCTGCATCTAAATGAGTAAGATCGCTTCTCCGCGTTTCCTCCGAGCTTCCGATGTGTAGGCGGCCCTCGCCTATTGGGCTACGATCGTCGAACTTTGGGTTTCACATGCGCACAAATCCAACAAATTAAAACCATTGTGATTATAAACCTGAATCTACACTTCATTGCTCAAAATAGATTAGCCTAAGCGGCCCCTGGACCCTCATCTGTTGGGCTAGGATTGTCGAAATTTTGCCCAACCCATCGGAAATCCTTGACAATAGTTACCGGTATTTAATTCAAATATATGATTCTTTTTTTTTTTGCAATCCGTCTTTACACAAACCGTAAATATATTTTAAATACTGAAATGTTAAATATTATTTTTTTAATAATGAAACAATCTGTTTTGTTTTTTACAGAAATGGCCAAATAGAGCTTGCCATTTGCATGAGGTACACCCGTGTATGCATATGTCGTTTTCTCAAATAGATCTAAACAAACCAAGCACGTGATCAATAGGGCATAATCAGTTGTAACTTGTTATCTTTTTATTTGTAGTCTGGCTATAACTGACAATATAACCATCTTTAGCTATCGTGAGACTTATCGCTTTTTAATACAAGGGAAACACATTTGGTTTCGTTCGCTCATTGTCTGACAACGATTTATTGCGATTTCCCAGTGTTTTATTATATAGACTGTCAGACTTAACAGTGCAATTGTCTCTTAAATGATAGTTTAGTATATTCACTATATTGCAATGTGTAAATGGAATAAAATGCTCTGCTTAAATAATTATTTGAATGACGTCACGAAGGTTTAAGATCTTAAGTGCGAAGCCATACAATATAGGCTTACATCATCGTCAAAATATGGGAAATCGTCAATAGAAAATTAAACAGCCTTTTATAAACAGATGTTTTTTCGTAAAACTATTATATTAGTTCAGTTCTTACTTGTAGGATAAAGATTTCCACTGTTGAAATCTCGAAGTAGCGTTTTCCCTGCAGCTTTCATCCCCCAAGGCGCATGTCAATGAAATAATAGTGCTCCTCGCTAATCTGCAACATTAAGTAACAATTGAGCAACATGTATGGTCATTATATGAAGAGTCTATAAATAATGTTGGTGGTTACCTAGAATACTTCTTTCAATCAGAATGTCGACGTAATATTTCCGCTTTGGGTCGATTATAGTCATTAGGAATAATAATGCAGAGAAAAGTTTATCTTAACAATCTTACGCCCCTATAACATGTTATAAATGTAGAGAGTTTAAAATAAATGACAAACATAACCTGGGATTCACTCTTCTGATTGTGTTTCCGAGTCTCCCTATAGAGTACAGCCTGAATACCCTCTAAGTAGGGACGGCCAGTGCGCCTTTGTAGTATGTGTATTTTGTTGGGTTTTTGTGAAGGTTCTTATAGATCAAGCTTCTTATCGTATTAACTACTTCATATCAATCCGAATGATGTCGGATTAGGAGTTGATAGTAGATAGACCAGTGAGGTTGGAAACTGTTTTGTTTAATTGTCCGTAATTTATACCGAAACACTTAGCCACGTGGAGTTTATGGTATATTATTAAAACCAGAGAAAGTTCAAAATGCAAATTGGTTAATATAAAATTGTCATGACAATAACAGTAAATACCAGTACTAGTACATGTCATATAATTTAACATAAAAAACGTACTTTTCCAACTGGTCCCCGGTATCGTCCCATCCCATTCGGTCCAATACAGGCCGACTCTTAGACAATATGAAACTCTGCAAACATATAAAACAATATGTTAGTTGGGATTTTCCCTTTTTGGCGCTAGTGGATACAAACTTTGTGAATAAGAGAAACAAACCACCAATGTTACTAATAGAAAATGGTTTTCGCTGCAGTTTTTGGTGCTCGATAAGTAGTATTTAGAATAATTAGAATGAAGATAAAGGTTGTAAACAATGGCTCTAATTTAAAAAATTGTGATGTTAAGAAACATCTGATTAAAGTGACATTTCCTGATATTAGACTAAAAATTCAATTTGACACCTTTCAAGTTTCCTATGAAAAGACGTAAATAGCCAATATTCTATTTTAAGCGGCTCAGTTATCGCTGCTCAGTCGCTTGTACAATGGATTGCTGCCCCCTCCCCCCATGTTCCGCACATATGACAGGTTCCAGGGGTTGGCTTACATAAGGAAAATTTAGGGGTGACTGCGAAGACGCAGGGTGGTTTTTTACGAGCTATCCTCCCGGTTTTCCACCACACACCGGCAATACAAAGTTGCATAAAAGTGAAATATCGCAGAGTACGACTTTAAAAACCAAACAAACGAAAACAAAATATTTGAGCTTACAATTATACAATTTAAAACACCATATAGCAAAACTTCATTCCGTGGAAGCTTTATGGCGAAGGTTCACAATGCAATATCAGAATGTCTCAATTTTCGTAGTCTTGAAATGTTTCAGGACTACGATATATAGCGTTTGTTTGTAAGCAAATCTTATCGATTTCACTGATGGTGATCGCCGGTATAGTATCTTTAACTATTTATATATATACTCTCTATCATTCTCTTACCCTCCACAGACCAAATTCACCCGATGATTGAAGCATGGTTGTGATGTATTTAAATCCCTCATAAGCGCTCTCCCATGGTAGATAGTCATCTTCCTTGTCCAGGTACTGTGTAATGTTCAGCGCCACCTCGTAACTCAGTAAATCAGCGCTGGCCAGGTTGAAAGCGTCACTCAGTAATCCAGAGCGGTCTACGGCAGGAATAACCTTAACAAATAACAAATTGTTTATTTATTTATTTCATAATATGATGCGTATAACCCAGGAAGCCCGCCAGCTACTGCTGGTTGCTGGTTTTACATCTCAGACAAAGTCAGCGCGGATCGAACCTGCGATTTTGAGGTGAGATAATATTGGCTAAATCGACAGAATGAATAAGGTCGTGGAAGGCATATAGGGGCTCAGGTTGCCGTGCAACACATTTTATACTGGTGTAACTGTCTGAAGAAGTGACATCTTGATCACAATTAGGCCTATAGTAGTTTAAAGCATACCAGTCAATTGATGGCGATTCTAGCTCTAAATGGGACTCGTTTCTAAAAGTATATACTCATTTTTTGAAACATGCGCGGCCCTATGATTTCATAATATACAGTCACAATCTTTTCTAGCCGGTACAAAAATGTCTCCCATCCGCCTTTGCCTAAGAAATTCTAACTCCAAAAAATGATGACTCTACTTCTGTCGGTTGTCCACGATATTACCAGGTTGACAGCACGTTCGTGTCCAATGAGTGGCCATGTTTGTAGCAGACATCGGTGAACGACGAACGATGAGTGGCATTCGTGTGCCGATTAGAAAAGATTGATACGTGGTCAGATTAAAATGAATGTTACTGATGATAGAGAGAGTGTCATACACACAGAAGAGACAAAATTGGAGCTCACCATGCAACTGTGTGTGCTTAAACCACGGTTAGAATGTAGGTACAGCCGCTTCATTTGAACAAATCACAGGGTCAATGGTGTAATTAAATTCGGTATTACACTCAAGACTTTATTTGGGTGACAGGAGAGGTTCAATATGAGTCTACACACATGACAGAGGATTTTAACAGGTAGACAATAATTTAGAATAATAATAGAATTGTACTTCTAGTAAAACCTTAAGCTACTGTGTGTGGCCATATGAGATAATATTATGCAGTTTTCCTCTTGGAACAACTCACGTACTTTAAAAAGTTCTTGGCGCATATGTTGCATTTTTGAAAATTGAAAAAGTAGGCTAAGTGATGTTTATCACCCACGTCTCCATTTATGCAAAGCGGACAAACGCGTTCTCGTATCAATGTTACAAGGCATGAGTATGCGCTATTTAAAATGACAATCATACTTAATTTCTGTTTTATAAGCTTATTTGCTGCTGGAATTCACTCACAGTGTGCTTGTTAGGGAGGATATCAGACGCGAACCTCTTCCACAGAACGTCTGGATAATTCACCCTATAGAAACCTGTCTGTCTGGAGTTGAACTTTATCCAATCACCAGATGAGGTCAGCATCTCTGATATTGTGAACGATGCTGTAACGGAAAAAATAGCATTACATTGATGGTAGGGAATCTGATGTCCAGTCATAGAAATACCATCCTCCGAGCACCGGACAAACACAGACTAAGTGTGGGAAGGACTAGACTACATGTCGATGTCTTGTCAGACGACCTGAGAATTAAGAGAAA
Source organism: Cryptochiton stelleri (assembly GCA_031471745.1). Lineage (NCBI taxonomy): Eukaryota > Metazoa > Mollusca > Polyplacophora > Chitonida > Mopaliidae > Cryptochiton > Cryptochiton stelleri. The sequence continues at coordinate 13,498 of JAUELC010297365.1, forward strand.
AAGAAAATAACGCAATATACACTGTATTTGCTTTGGCTCTTTAGTATTTTGTTTTTATTCCATTCATGTATTCACAGTGCAAAACGTTGGGTACAATCACACTCTTCGAAAGTCACTTCGTCTATGAACCGTTAGATGATTTTGAACATTATGAAACAAGTAAATAAAATGCGTAAGATTACATAACAGATGAGTCCCTTTACAACGATTTGTAGGCTTCACACAGAAGACATGACGATGATATCACATTCTTATTGTGATCCTAGCGGTGGGTTTGATTCATTGTTCCTTCAGTCCAGAACTGACCGAACAACCAATTGTTACAGGGCATTGTTCGCTCTGTTCTTGGCAATTGTAACAGTGACTGGAGACAGCACTCAGTGAAAACAAGTGACACAAAGCGCAAGAATATGACGTGTGAAATAAATCAAGTTCCACTGTCCAGAGACAAACTGCATGGAAAGTTCAGAACATGGGTAAAATTTAAATAGAAATAAATATGTTTGTCTACATTGTTTCGTTCTTCGGTGATCCTAATGAGATTTAATACTTACTGTCCGTTCTGTCCATCCATTGTGTAACCGGATCCGTCTGATTGGATGTCACATAGTCCAGAGGAATGTACCAGGTATAGCTGGAGAACAGACATCAGTCATTTCTTAACTTGTATATTTGGCTGTAGTAATAGCATGCATTCTAGGTTTGTAATTTAACTAATATATTTGAATATCAGAAGCCGTTGATACCATACCCTGCTAGCCCTTAATAATATAATTTAATAACAGTATGTTACTGCTAAAATAATGGTCAATGTAAATGTTTGCTGTTTCGCGTCGCCGGTTCAATGAATATGGCATATTTACCGCTTTGCCAGGAAAAAATCCTACTTTTCTTTATCTCGAAGTCGGAGAGAAATATTACCATACCGCTACTACATATATAAATGCAAATATTTACATATGCAACAAATCACGAGAGGGAAATCTAAACTCCAGCCCATCATATTGGTTCATTTAAAAGTGGGGTCACAGTCAAATTAAACTCTCCGTGATCCAAGAAGTAAAGTTGTTTAAAAACACTCACCCAAATGGTGAGTCGTATGCAGATTGGGATGGGTCTGCATTAGGGTCCTCTAAGAACCGTTTCTGTGAGGCTGTTATGGTGGTTCCATTCAAAGTATCTTTTATTGTGATATTTATATAAGGCAGGCCCATCTGCAGGGTCCACGTGTCCATAATCTGTTTGACATTCGGGGCCCCCGTAACCTGAAATAATAAATCCAGGAATTGAAATGAGGTTTTTTTTCCGTGGACTTCTATACATATAACAGTCTGCAGCGATACAATTACGCGACTCTTCGCATGAAGACGCACTAGAGATCACCCGTGCTAGAATACTTACATTAGATAAGACGTGATATTTATATAAGGCAGCCCCATCTGCAGGGTCCACGTGTCCATAATCTGTTTGACATTCGGGGCCCCCGTAACCTGAAATAGTAACCCTTCTTAGAATACTCACATAAGATAAGACGTACCAGAGATAATCCGTCCCAGAATACTTACATTAGACAAGACGTAGTAAAGATCACCCGTCTAAGAATACTCTCATAAGATAAGACGCACTAGAGATCACCCGTGCTAGAATACTTACATTAGACAAGACGTACTAAAGATCACCCGTCTTAGAATACTCACATACGATAACACGTACCAGAGATCATCCGTCCTAGAATACTTACATTAGATAAGACGTACTAAAGATCACCCTTCTTAGAATACTCACATAAGAAAAGACGTACCAGAGATCACCTGTGCTAGAATACTTACATTAGATAAGACGTACTAAAGATCACCCGTCTTAGAATACTCACATACGATAAGACGTACCAGAGATCATCCGT
>JAUELC010297475.1:4068-15397 GCA_031471745.1 Cryptochiton stelleri
AGTGTCAGTAAATGACCCAATCGGATCTACATTACGGAGGCGACTATTATTTATTCGAAACAAGTTGTAGGCAAATACAAGGAAGAGCCTTTTATTTAAATGTGATTTAAGCTACAAAGCTTCTTGGATTGCTCAGGTGTTTTTTTTAAATCTGCGAAGAACTTTGGTAAAAAATATCCGGCGATTAACGTAACCCATTTTTCGGTAGTATTATTGCGACTGTTGACCTCCAATATTTAGTTAACGGAGACGGCAGGAGCCAGAAACAAATTATCGAGGGATGTTCCGACATAGGTTAGAGCAATGCATGCCTGGTTGGCCTAGTGAGCAATGAACAAATACGCGTTTGTAAACTAGACAGCACTGGACGACTCATATTCCTGAGGAGTGACTTATGTTCAAGTTGGACGGCTAAGCTTCTGTTCATACAACTTTCACAGCCCTGCCTCACATCGTATGCCACAAAAGTTTAATATTTATTCAGCAATGTTTGAACAGTGTTTGGATTTTAAATGTAATATACGTAAAATATTGACAGGCTTATACGAGTTTTAATACATTTTTTATTATTAGCTGGCAATGAAATATGAACACAAAGTAAAAAAGAATTTATAATTGACTCAAAGTTTCGGTTAATATTTATTTTTATTTACTACTCCTGATGTTGTAACTATGCTTTGCTATATGAAGCATGTAAGTGGTAGTCATAACATTTGTTTATACTTCTAAACATTCTTTTTTTATGGCGTTGTGACTTAATTAACCTTGGATAAGAGAATCAGATGAGGCTGGTATATTTTCAGAAACGTTGAACATAAATAAAAAAAATTCAAGGCTGTCAGCGGTGTAATATCAAAATGAAATAAATGCTATTTTTACTGCAGTGAAATATCAATTTTATGAGTGAAGAAAATCCTGGTATTATACCTATATATAAATAATAAAAATGTTTTATACAACAGTTATACAACTTATTTTGCTTTAGATACTTTAAATAAAAGTCACTTGTTTCATTGCACATGCAAATAGTCGGTGACAATAGCTTCTTGCAAGCTAATGTTTTTGTTTTATAGATCAAAACTCTAAATAAAATATCTTATCTCTTATCTTATCTCTTAAACAGAGGCACCGTATAATTTTTTCGAATCAGATGTTTCATATATGCACGGGTTGGAAAGGGACTGCTTTTAATGTTTACATTTATACGACAGCGCCCCCTACATAACATAACTGCTGTATAAGTTTATTTTTCACCACGAAATAAAGTCGCTGGTTCTTGTTTGCAATTCAACTATTTCTAGCATGTTTTCCTGGAGTGTGTAACTTTCATTCATTGAAGTAGTAGAGAACATGGTCGCGTGGTTACGTCACTGCGGTTTCCCGGCCTAGATTGTAAAGTGATCACAAACCACAAATCTTGTTTTCCCATTCAAATCCCGTTTCCATAGAATCGAGCTCTATTTTGCAATACTTGTATCGAACGATCTTTCTAAAAGTTTTATTGGTTTAAAAGGAAACTAAGCAAAAGAACGACAATTACGAAAATTTCGCAAACGTCTGGGAAATGTATGAAAACTTATCTAGCTTTGTATCAGCCAATTACAATCCTGTATATATTTTTTTTCTTTAACCAATTATATTATTATTGTAAGTAGGTCCTTGCTTATTCTTAGATCCAAATATTATATGTGAATATTTATGTAATTCAAAAAAATGTTGTGGGTCTTTCCGATGAATTCAACAACATCGACTAAGACAACATAGAGACGTTAAGAACTCTATTGTCTTCATATGGAATTCCGGAAGATTATCTTTCTGATAATGGTCCACAGTTTGCGAGTTAGAAGTTTGCTGAGTATGGCATAAGTATGGCATTCGACACATTCTTACTCCATATCATCCTGTGTCTAACGAAACCGCAGAGGGTTCAGTACAAACTCTGAAACAGGCGTTAATTAAACAAGTGCTCGAAGCTGAACGGAATCCCCGTAATATCAGCTTAGAGCATCGCCTAGCACTGTGCAATATATGTATACATCTGCTTATCTGTCATTGCAAATTAAAATCTTTAATTGTTCTGAAATATAATGAGACAAGAAATGTAAAAATCGTTATATGTGGAAATAAAAACAATAAAAAAAGAAACTATACAGCCCTTTTTGACTGTTAAAAAAGTGGACTAATCTGTCTTAGAAGAAATACTTTTCGTCTATGAACCGATCATTCCCGAAAGTTTGTCAAAGTAAAGCAAATCGAACGTTTCAAGAAATATTGAACGTATATGATAAAGAGATTTAAGTACAGTGAATGTTGCGTGTCGTTTTATCAGCTGTCGTTGTCTTAAGTCGAACCGCGGATTAATCTCGCCCTTCTATCCCAATTGAGAAAACTGATACAACGTCACGTAAATGTATATGTACAGGTCGGTTACATATACATTGTAGTTTCATCGTTTGTAAGTTGAACTTGAAATCAAGGAAACGGACACTGTTGTGATTCATGCATTGTTCATGGCTGAATTTCCATTGATGACTGAAATGGGTATAGTTTCTGTTTAAAGTCATATAGGCGCCCAAAAGTAGTGTTTTTCATTAAATTCCTCTTACCGCGATTAAACGAAGTTTTGAAGTTTGTTCATCAATTAAAAAAGTTGCTTTGAAATGTGTACAAGGCTTGTACGAGTTCGAAGAAATCCTGCTATTATTCGAATAATGAAATCATAATGAAATCATCGACAACAGATTCTAAAGAACTTGTTATGGTGAAGCAATTATAAAATCTTGTTTAAGAGGCATTTAGAAGTTGAGACACTATGGTTTGTTCTTTAGGATGTGTTCTCAATAATATTATAAAGAAAATAACACATTACTTTATGGATTACAACTTCTGGTTTATTATCGGTGTAACGTTCGATGTCCATTCTCATGCTTCAGAACGATGTCAGAATAGACTTCGTACGTTGCATCAATAATAAATCAGAAGTTGTAATCCATAAAGTAATGTGTTATGTTCATTATAATATCATTGAGAACAGATCCTAAAGAACAAACCATAGTGACGTCATCAACGTGTTGATATAATTCCCCATTGTGTGATATAGCAGTTTTAGCACTAGTCCAAAATGTTATCCTTATTAGAGAGGTTTTGAGAATAAATTCTTTATAGGATGTTGTCTGTAGTTTTCTTAAGACGAACATTGCTGAATGAAGATTCTACATCAAGAAACGAGAAGTTAGCCCTAATCAAAAAGTCAGATGGGATGGTTTGAAGTATTTCAACTGCTTCGAAGGAATCTTTTATTAAGACTTCGTTCCTAGCTAATTCATGATTCTTTCTCATTCATTTATTGACTTTAGGTATAGCTCTCATGCTCGTCCTGGTTTTTTTTTTTACTGGTTTCGCTGAAGCGAACTCATCATGGGTGTTTTCATTTCGGGTCTCTGATATATGGAATATATGCGTGAAAAGAATTCAAATCAGTCAACACGGGTTCCTTTTCGTCTTCTTTATTTGGAATAGTGTGAAATTAAAGTTTAAAATAGATTGGTTGTGGTCTTATCTTGTCACGGTTCCGATTGACTCATTCTTCAAGTCTTTAGGTTTTATATCCGTGGTAAACAAAAATAAAGCAAAATGGAAAAAAATTAAACAAACAAGTTTATTGGAACTTTAACTGATAAGTTTAGCATAGGAGAGTAAAGTGACAACTCCAAGGAATGAAAATCAATTCATTGTGAGTGTATATTTAGGTTTATTTAAACCATCTCCAGCAGTCTTTTGGTTTAAATAAACGCAAATATACAGTCATAATGAATTGCTCGTCATTCCTTGGAGTTGACACTTTACTTTACGACAGTTTAAATATACATATGTTATTAAGAAAACGTGTACGTGAAATATAAAAAAAATATAAATATAAGTGAAATATAGCTCATTTAAGCTAACCTTTAAAATGGTAAAAAGAATCGATCAAATAATGTTTGTTATAAATATCACTGTTAAGGTTCCCACTAGAGGGTATACATTTGCATGTTCGCAAATTTGACCGACTCAAATTTGGTTTAAAGCATTACCATTCCGTAGGTCTCAGATTGGGATATTATCATATTACACGTATATTGGATATTAAAACGATATTCAAGATGACCAACGGGAGGCTTGAGGGAGCTTCGTGTTGCCCCTTAGCTCTGAGAGCAACCGTTGTGGCGTCGTGTTATGTCCTGTAGTTGTCATATCTTGTCAATGTTTGTTGCCAATTGGTGTCGGGGGTGGTTTCCCTCACCCATTGGGCTGGCCAGCCGCCATATAAGTGAATTAACCTCACGCACGGCGTATAACCCCAATCAATCAAACAAACAAACAATCAAGATTACTGTGAACACACTTATCTAAAAACAGAGAGAACGTTGGAAATCCCGTCCTTATTCTTAGGTCTTTAAATTGAAAGAAATGTATATAACTCTATATATCAAGTGGAGAAATTACAAGTTTGAGGAGAGAAATGTTTGCCAGGGTAGGAATTGGGGAGGAATGAAACAAGTAGGTCATAACTACATGAACCTCAAGCACCAAATCGCTAGCAACAAATGCCGATAAACCAGACCAGTCAGCCAAAGAACCGACCATTTTTTAAAATAGAAGACTCCAACTAAAAATCAGTCTACATTTTTGTAGAACGCCAGTTAGCCGGGTAGTCTAAAATTGATCGTCATATACTGCTGGCGTATTTGGTGCCTTAAGCTGTGGTTCATGGGTTCGAGCCCCATACATTGTTCAGCTTGCACAATTTGCTGGACTATTATCGGTTATAACTAAGAGAGAATCATCCTAATAACAACAAAAGTGTACTAGGTTATGAAAAGTGGGAGAGCAATTAGGCCGCCTGGGATCGTCATGGTAGAATGTGACCTGGGACATAGATAACCACAGATGAAATGACTTTACAGCTGAGTGTTACAGCACTATATAGTCACGTCCATCTGGTGACCCGACACAATTAACCTGTGTACACATGCAGGTCTGAGTGTCACGCCATTACATAGTCACGTCCACTAATCAGAGATCATGAAGATCAAAAATGGGGAATTCCTATTGGCTGTTGGATGACCTCCATCGGTTTGAAATATCCTGACCACACATGGTCTATGCCGTTTTCGCATTGGCGGTTGACAAGTAAGCTGCAATTAAGGTAAGACACTTTTCTTATGCTAGTTGAAACAAAGCCAGGAAAAGAAGCAGTGGTTTGAATCATTGGGGGTTATTAGAGTGTAATAAGATTTGTATAAAAACTGAATTGGAGTTCAGTACATATAGCCGTCGTCTTTTTACAAATATAGTGTAAATTAAGCATTTGAGGTTTTAATGCGACCTCATGTATTTGTTTGGATATACAGTGGTGCATGGGCACTAGCAACACTACATAAATCCGTAACAGCATGCGGGTGCAGGCCTATGTACGTCATTAATAACGGGGATGTTTTTTCTCTATAGCCGTGATAAATTCACTGTCCGGAGCAGACTTCCCATCCTCAGAACGCAGAATCGCCACATATTCTAAATGGTATAAATTTAGCAAATATTGCAGAGGGTTGGCAATCTTTCGTGGTTATAACGTACATTGAGATGTGGTCCAAAATATGACCTGTCATTGAAAGTATTAGGTAAATTAACCGTGCTCACAACTTGAAGGAATGGATATCGGTTAAATGCACCGAGGTTTTGCTTTCGAGATATGACTGTTCCTGAACGACAACCAATCGCACGAGAGACAATAGCTCTCTTTGATTCAAAATGGTGTAACACCAATACTCTAATGCCCTATGACCATTATATCCCCTCGCAGAGTGGCATACTCTTCCTACTGGCAGTCTCTAAACCGTGACAAATCTATACAAAAAAAAATATAGCCACAATGACTTTCACCCCACGACCCTGAAATTCGCACTTTTCCAATATATTGTCACTATAAATATGCGTGTGAATTTTACCCATAAATAAAGCCGCTAGACTGATAACATACTAACATACAGAGGGGATATACAATTCCGTCTGCATCCACGTTAATCCGTTGCGCTAGTGAATAATAATGATCCGTTTTATTGTTCCTCCCTGTTATTCTTCAGAAAGTTTAAAAATCGCAATTATCTCTCTTCGTTACAAAATAGCTAGTCCCAGATCCAATTATAATTAGACCACAAGCCATTGTAGTTATCCCGTTATTCTCAAAACTGTATCGTTACCGTATCGCCATGTTGATTAACGATCTCCTTAAGCTGTAGGTAAAGAACCCCTATTGGCTTGAATGTACCCATAGAACTCGCCGCAGAAGGGTGTCGAAAGAGAAGTGATTGGGTGTAAATGGGACCTGAGATTTGAGAGGTTTGTAGAATGCAGATAACTTTTTTTATTTGCAATAAATGGATTTTTATTCATTTAAAAATTCAGCCCCTTTCACTGTTTTCATGGAGATTTTAGGCACAACACGATTCTGAAGTATTGTAGCTCAAAAAGAAGATTTCTACAATTTGCAAAGCCCAAATATCCTCTTTCTACGAAGGTATGGCACTGGTGAAATCGACAAATTGACTACATAAATAGTAAAGCGATTTTAGTGGTTCTTATCCTATAGGCCTACCACATATCCAGACGATACATTGAGAACTTGTTCTAGACAGTGTTCAAAGCATTATGTTACTGTTCCATCTGCTCGGTTCGTCCAAAACTGTTCATGGGGCACACCCTTTGTATCATGTTGGTCAAACAAACACCACGTGTGTATGTCTTCATATAAGTGAAATGTATATAAAAGTGAGTATGACGGCAAGCAATACCTAATCCTTCAAGATACACTATCGATAAAGTATATGTTTATCACACAATCTAATATGGAGGTTCTGTCCTGAGTTTTTTAATTTCGAATTCCTCTGAATCATGAGTGTTTTTCGTAACAATAGAAAGAAGACGGAAATGTCAGGAAAGAAAAGAGAGGAGAAAGACCAGACGGGCAAAAATGACGTCAAAGTAGAAAAGGCTCCAAATAACCTGCTTCTCTACAGAGTCTGGGACAATCCACCAATAATTGCCTCCCTTGTGTTCGCTCTTCAGGTTAGTGTTAGAGCATACTGGGCCCACGTGACAGGATATCTGTTGATGTTTAAATGCATTCTGTTCCCGCGAGACTTGCCTTCTCAGAGTTCGAGAACAAGCTCTGGCATAAATACCGGCCATCCCCCCAAAATTTGGGGGGAATTTGAAAGTATATCAGTTTGTTACTCTGGGACTTTTTGCTCCTATTTATACCATTATATTTCTTGTAAAAGTTATCGAAATATGTTTTTAAAAGAATAAAACAATAATCAATGCACACTGGGAACAGAAATAATTTTTATTGTATTATTTGTACTAATCACAAATTGTCTCCCTTGTACTATTAAGGCACGTATATATGTGAGAGTCGCTATCTGGCGCACCAGCTAGCTTAGGGGCGACATCTCTGTTGAGAATGGTTTAAATGTTGTGTTTTGGTTTAGAAATATATAATGCCATTGACATTGAATTTATTTTTAAAATGTGTTAAAATGACACGGTCGTCCAAAATTGAGATATTTTTTGTGTTATAACAGAATCATATAAGTTATAGGCCAAGATATTTGTCTCAAGAAGAAAAAGTTAGGGGCGTTTTGTGAATTATATCTCCAGTTTTGTAGGTAAAGAGAAAGTTAAAATTTGCCAACAAAAATTTGAAAAGTTAAAATTCTGTCAGAATATTTAAATGAGGGTGTGTTAAATCTGGGTCATGCATTGATCTCAATCGTTATTGGCCAGCCCCTTCAAGATTCAAAATGTTGAGCCATTTCATAAAAGGTCTACCATTGCGATGAGTCAAATGAGTTGTAGGCCCAGCTACAAATATATAAGAAAAATGCCCCCCACCCTCTTTACGCTAAATTCGAATTGTTTTATTTTTCTGCCAGCTCGTACATACTCTGTTCCTATTGATTTTTCAAAGTAGCTATTTTAATTTTTTAATAAACTTAAAAACTTCGTTAGATCGAACCAAACGGAAATTGTTGAATAAATACAATTTTGGGTGACCATATTATTTGAAGAGTACAATTTAACATGTGAAAACGGTTTCAGATTCTAGAAAGGTGAACCGTTTCGACTGCAACATTTTTAGTTCAGAATAGTAAAAATATAACACTAATGTTCTTCACTGTGTCAGCATGCTATTAAATAATCATTCACACCCATGTGCTCGTTTTTGGCTCAAAGCACATTTCGAATTAAACCCGCGACACGCATAGTTAATACTGACTCTGTTATAATGCAAAATAATGTGTTACAAAATGAAATGTTTATTTGAATGATACTTTATGGTTAGACATAGTTATTTACTGACTACCTATAAGGATCATTCTGATATAATATTAAATGGTTCATATTAATTGCAAGCGATTCATGTGATTGGTGAAATTTGACTTCAGTCAAAAACAGCTTCACGAAAAGCTCTTCGTGAATGCGATCCATGAGGTTCGCTGTCCAAGTCACACTGGCTTCCCACATGAGCCTTTTTCGGGATAAATTTTGTCTAGCAAAACCTACTAAAACAATGTGTAACCTGTTTGTGCTATATAATTACTCTATCAAAATCTCAGTCACGTCGATATAAATATTAATATGTCGAAGAAAACAACTGAACTGAATTAAAATAATCCAGTAAAACAAAATGACCGAAGATGAATGCATGCCCTCGCGCATGAACCAACGGCCAGAACAAATTTATATTCGAGTTCTGGACTTAAGGTGATAGACAACACATTAAAATTCCATACATATTAAGTGAAACTGTTTATGCATTGAGTAGTTGAGGTGAGGAAACCATATATATTTATGTTTATATATACCTTATTCAGTCATGCTAAATTATTTTGTTACCATTTGTTGAGAGCAGTTGACGTGATATACAGTTAAACATAACATTGCATGATGACTGTCGACGTCGTGTAAGATAGTAATATTGCATGCAGAACATTGACATTTATTTTGCTCCCCGTCAAAATTATCTCCCCTTTGCTGTGATGCAACCGTTTAGTTTTCTAGTGTAGGAAATCATGTCGCTCCAAAAAAATACTGAAAAATGGTCTCATGATGTTTCATTCCCGAAAATGCAACATCGGAAAAATGCAACATTTATACAAAATAATCCAAAAATTTACTAAAAAAACACTCAAAGAAAACTAAGGATGTCTGGTCGCAATTGTTAATGAAATAAAAAAACTGGCTAACTATTTGCAGGTATGTCTTCAACTGGTATCAGTTGCCGTCACCAACTCTATCCTCATATCAACAGCTATTTGTGGAAACTCTCACGTAACAGCCAAACTCATGAGTACAAATATGTTCATGGCGGGTTTGACATCGTGTATCCAAGCTACAATAGGTGTCAGGTACGTATTTCAGAACGGCCAATCGTTAATGCACACATGAGAATTGCACATATTAAATTTCAACATTATTCTCTACTGAATATCTTAGTTCATCACTAAAATAAATGATCACATTGTGTTGCTCAAGGTTATTCATCTAGTATTGAAAACCGGATAATTATTAAAGTCATATAGGATAAATACTTTGAGGAATAGGCGATATGATAAGAACCTATACTATGTCGAGCCCATTGCTCTCCACTACCTTATTAATCGTTGCAGATCCGGTCCTGATTCAACAAAACATTTTCTTATTTAAGTGAAAATACGTAATTGAAGATTCTGGATGTGTGTTTAAATTACGTGACACAGATATTCATTTAACTGTCAGCTAGAGACACGAGAATAATAAAGCTCAAACGTTACAAAACTAAACGATTGAGACACATTTACAATGTTTGACTTAAATATTAAAATACCTCGTGAAAGCGTTCAATTGTCACATTTTAAGGGTTCTAAAGCCGCACGAGAATAATTAAAGCTCAAACACTACAAAACCAAACGATTGAGGTAAATTTACAAAGTTTGACATGGGGCCTACGTATACAACTTCTTCGTGAAATCGTTTAATGTCATATTTAGGGATTCCCAAATGGTACGAGAATAACTAAGCTCAAACATCATAAAACCAAACGATTGAGGTAAATTTACAACGATTGACTTAAGTATAAAACTACTTCGTGAAATCTTTCAATTATAACATTAAAGGATCCAAAAGTCGCACGGGAATAATAAAGCTCAAAATTTACAAAACTAATCGATAAACAGTAGCCTCCCTTTAAAAATTGTGACTTATAAAGAATAAGACTGCTTTTTAGAATCGGCCCCAAGAAACAATATCATCTGACTGGCAGAAAAGTCTCAGATGTTGTCTTCAGTGTCAATAATCTAGGGCGTCCGTACTTAGCCCACCCTGTTACCAGGACTCACCAAAACACCGCCGCTATAAGAGTAAAATATGATTGACCACAGTGATGAAAGTGCATGAGATAAACATGTGTGTAATACATGAATACATCTGTTTGTCGTAGATTGCCTGTGTTTCAAGCTCCCAGCGTCCATTATGTTGTGCCATTGCTTACCCGGGCGGAAATGCCAGACTGGGCATGCGTTTTACCAGGTAAATAATATTGGTAAAACCTTTTTTTCGCTCAAAGGATATAGTTAAAAATAGCCATGTGCTGAAATTGTCCGATTTTGTTATTAATGTTTTAAAGCAAAGTAATTGAAGGAGATTTGGAAAAGTTTGTAATGGCACAGAAAATACCCGACTAAGTCCTACAGCCCGGTCAATTGTTGCTGTCGATGCCCCAGCCCAGGGCTTCTAAGTGCAGAGAGTTTATGAAGCATCTTTGTTGCAGCTTCTTGAATAGCTGTTTAGGAGAAGTGCTGTTAAGGGGAAGTGCTGTTAAAGGGAAGTACTGTTAGAGAAGTGCTGTTAGAGAACGGATATAACTAATTCATAATGTCATTCATAGTGTCGTTAAATTTACATTATTTAGGAAATAATTCAATTATTGCTTGTCTATACAACTAGTTGATCTCTCCTGATTTATAATACCATTTTATTATTAATATATATACCGTTGAAATATAAGTATTTTTTTCCCACATAAAAGTGATATTTCACTGCACTGTAGAATTATTTATATCATTTTTGTGGGCAAAATCAAGTTATTCAGCAACTGTGGTTTAGCGAAACAAAGTTTTTAAGAGTGGAAATAGGCGTACTACATGGAGTTCATTTTTACATCTAGACATGTCCAAATCACAGCTTATACACATACGGACAAGTTTTGTGATTTTTTAATTCTGTTAAGTTATGACTAATATAAATAATA
>JAUELC010297585.1:0-15394 GCA_031471745.1 Cryptochiton stelleri
TCTGCAAAGTTTTCGTTTTAAAGTTATGGCCTGGACAAGGTATTAGCAGTATGAGACATAGGGACCTTGACCGAGGCCCAATGACCCTGGACAGAGGTCATGACACACCCCCTAGACATAAGGAATATTTGTGTAAAGCATAAGCTTCAACAAAGTTTTTGTTTTAGTTATGGCCTTGACAAGTCATTATCACTTTGCCAGGACAAGGTATGAGACATACGGACCGTGACCTTGACCCAATGACCTCGGGTATAGGTCATGACACACCCCCTAGACATAAGTAACATTTGTGCAAAGCATAACCTTCACCAAAGTTTTCGCTTTTAAGTTATAAGCCGGACAAGGTGATACAGACAGACGGACGTAAGGACGGACGGACAGCGCCATAGCATAATATGTCCAAGAAAGCGGACGTATAAAAAAATAAATAAATAAATAAACAGTAAGGCAAAATAATAAAATTTGTACCCCTGTATTGTGATAATAATAATGAGATTACACATCAGAAATCATAACTTTCAGTCTGATTAAAAGTACTTACCTTCTTAGCAAGATCTGTTTGATCATAGCCTAAAAGCTGTAAATATCGTGGGCGCGGTTCTTTCTCAAAGTTTACCTACAATACAAAATACATGTTACATTTTGTCACAAAACAAAAATGTCAGACGCTGAGGGAAAAACATTTTTTTAATTGGCCATATAATTTACCACTTGCAATAATTTTACATTTTGTGTAAGAATATTTTAATTGGTCATATTAATTACCACTTCCCATTTTTTAAAAGTATAATAACAATGTTAGTTTATTTATTATCAACATACACAATGTTAAAAAAAAAATTAAAAAACGCAAAATTTTTTACAATTATAGTTTGTTTCCATGTTTTCATATAAATTAATATGCTTTCTGTCACACATAAATTGTTTAATATTTACTAATCTATGCCAATCTGAAAAGGAAAAAAAATTACGCAAATTTATTAAAATATAAAGGTGTGGTCTTATGTTTTTTTAGTCGGGTGAACACTTACTCTTAAAAACTTCCACATATTTTCTTGAAATTCACTATCACAGTTGCTAGCTTTCGTTGAGCAGAACTCCAGCAGTTGACCGCTTTGCAAAGCTTGTTCCAATTTGCTAGACCTGGATAAGAGTTCTGTTTCCGTGACAACCTGGCTCACATTGACCAATCGCTGAGGAGCTTGTTGGGGATTTTGAGGTTTGTTGATTTCAAAGGACACAAGCTTTCCACCAAACTGCAATCCAACAAAAGAAAGTATTTACATTTATTTGGCAATGGATAAAGATTTCATACTGTGATACTATAGATAAAGACGCAAAATCTGTGCTGTTTATGTTATATAGAAATTAAATGCAGCCGTTGGTTTTATATTTTCTTCATATGCAACTTATACCTAGTGTTTGTTTGTTTGTTTGATTGGGGTTTTACGCCGTACTTAAGGTTATTTCACTTATATGATGCCATGCCAGACTTATGGGTAAAGGAAACCACCCCTGACGCCACTGGCAACAAACAATGACAAGATACAAGACAATCACAGGACATAACAGAACGTCAAAAGCTTCTTGTTGGCCCTTAGCTCAGACAGCACAAGGGCAACACGAAGCTCCCTCCAACCGGCCGCTATACCTAGTGACAGACAGGATTTAAACTTGGTTCGTTTGTTCTTCTTACCATTAACTTAAAGACTTTGTTTTGTTAAAGTTTTACATTGTACTTAAGGCTATTTCACACATATGGTGGCGTCCTAGCCCAAATAGGCGAAGGAAACTACCCTCAACGTCACTGTAAACAAACAATGACAAGATACAAGTTTATGGGTGTGTGTATATGGGTACGGTAGGTTGTTCCTGGCAGAAGACATTTTGCTATGGTAAAAACTTACAGCAAATGAGGCTCCTACTGGTGTTCTCAACCATTTGGGCGGTTTTTTGAGAGGCTCTACCGTCTGTGTTTCGGGTTGAGTTGCAGGCATTGCTGGCATCTGACCAAACAAATCAGAGTTGAAGGAATCCGCTATCTGAAGAAATAAATAATAATATATAATATAAGCATTCCCTGTGATAGATGGACTATTTTGTTTGCAATAGGATGGCTGTGAGAAAAACAAGAGCTCCAATGGGTCGCAATATACACCCGGATTAAAAAATCATGTCCCATCATTAGCTTTCTGAATTAATGTCAATTTGATTTATTGTTTGTGGAGGAAACCACTTGTAGGCAGACATACACCAAACTCAATCCCATGCGACATATTGCCACATGAAATATTCTTACCAAGTTTGGTGGCCTGTTTACTAATAGCTAACAGAGTATGATAAGCGATATTTAAGTTAACGGTCCTAATCCAAACAACTGGAAACCAAGGTAGCACTACTTGTAGGCTTACATACGCCAAGCTCAGTGCCATACAACACTTTGCTACATGGAATATTTAGAATCTGATGAATCAGAATAGTTTCCAAGTTAACTGCTGGAAACAAAGTTTATTCCAAATCATAGACACAAAGTGGCGCCACCAGTAGGTGTAAACACACCAAATTCAATCTCACCTATGCAACATCTTGCCACATGGAATACTTTTACCAAGTTTGATAAGAATCTGATAATCAGATTTCAAGTTAACAGCTGTAAGCTAAGCTGTAAACAAATATAGACTTTGTCACCACGTGGCACCACCTGTTGGCGGACATATTGAATTTGATTTGGGTTTTATGCCGTACTTAAGGTTATTTCACTTATATGATGGCGTGCCAGCCCAATGGGTGAAGAGAACCACCCTTGACACCACTGGCAACAAACAATGACAAGATACTTACAATGACAATTACAGGACACCACAACAGCTTCTTGTTGCCCCTTAGCTCTGAGAGCACCAGGGCAACACGAAGCTCCCTCCAACCGCCCGCAATTTTCAAAGAGACACACACACAGAATAATGATTTTGATGACACAAAATGTCAAATAATATATGAAGAATACTAAAAACTTACCCTGTTACTTGGCTGTAGAGGATGACCCCCTCCCATCAGAGAGACAATGGTAATATGACCTTCAAATGAGGCACTAGATATAATATTAGGGTTACGAGGGCACCACTGTACATCAAACGTCCACTGGTGACTTGTAGGGATTTCATAAATAACCTGTAACCAAATTTAAAACAAATTTTAAATAAAATGGCAAAACTCAAAACAACCTTTGAAAAACATGCCGCCAGGAGTCCTAAACAGAGAGTTAAGCAATATTTATCAAAGGTATGTTTTCCCTTAAAAAAAAGCCAAACAAAAAACTATACCGATTTGAATTATTTCCACACATTTTACATACAGAAACTCAAAAATTGAGTTGATTTTTACAGTTAAATTGGGTTTAAAATTTTGTTACCGACCATTTCAGAAACAAACTTGAGTTTTTTTTTTTTTTACAAACCAAAAATATTTTTGGGAATAATAAATTGATGCTGTCTGATATACTTTGTACTGTTGGTATATTCTGCAATATAACAGTTCGAAATTGTTTGTCTTTTCAAGATTTATATATAATATAAAAAATCATCTTCATCAATGATTGATTCACTTCATTGGCTCTACTGAGTTTCAAACAAGTCTAGCTTGATATTATATGTATATTTTTTTAATTTACTAAAATGTAGATCTCAAATTCCAGGACACTCACAAATATTAGATAATTATATATTGCAAAATTTTTGGTTTACCCTGAAAAATAATTATGCCGCTCATAAAATACGAATAACTACAATTGTCATTATGTAAATATCTTCAAGGGAGGTAACTCTTGATGCAAGTTCGAAAGGGAGAGAACTTTGTAATTACAAAAAAACTAGAAAACAGGCCCATATAAACAAATTTCTTTACTTTTCAAAGATATACATCGATATAATTATCAAAAATGAAAAAGTGTGACTTGTATGAATCGATAATCATGCACAACAAATGGTTTAATTTAATTTTTCAATAACTGTGTTTGTCTGATATTTGATACAAAATTATAAACAGCTACCAAGTTTAATTATCTTTCATTAGCTGGGTTAATTAAGGTGTCAATATGGCGCAATCGACAGTTAGATATTTTGTTAGTGTGATGTTTAACGTCGTACTCAATGGTATTTCACTAATATGACGACAAATTATCTGCTTCTCACTCTGTCTTTCTTAATACGGTGGTAAACCGAGAGGAACCCTGTAAAAACACCCCCGCGATAACCAGTCACAGCTTGTGACTCCCCAGGGGTTGATATAAGTCACATCTACAGGCCGCTTTGCGGTCCGTAGATCGAATAAAATATTCAATTACAGCAAAAAAATATTCGACATTTACCCTTTTCCAGACTGATTTATTCAATATTTTCTGGCATAAAGTTCAACTCGATTTTGACCTATAGACACCATATATTTCTTACCTCTCCGTTCTGTACATTACTGTTTGGATTCCAGCAGAGTATTCTATTATCTTTACCACAGCTCAATAACATATCTGGATCTCTCAAACACCAAGCCATACTCAGAATACCCCTAAAAACACACAAAATTTAAAAATATTAGATATTAAAAACCCATACAGTCTTTTAAAAAGTTTTCCTAAATTAAGGATTTCGCCTAAACTAGGTTTATCCGTTTGCTTGTTTTCCAAAGGTTAGAAATGCAAGTTTGAACTTTGTTTGGTGTTTGACACAGGTAATTTCACTTTTATGCACTGTCTCCTTTGACACCCAATGGCCTAGTGCTGTGTCACAATAATATCAGTACGAAGGACACCTGGCCCGCACCCATAACAGTCGTCAGTTTGTACTGACACAGGGGCAGGCCAGGAGTTAGCCATTGCGTGAGCCCTTTATTCTAAAAAGAAACTCATTCCTGAATCTGAATTCTGTCTCAGGTGGGGATCAATCCCATGACAGAAGGATGCTGGTATCGATAATATTGGTCAATAACACATTTACTATTTAGTTTGTTTGTCTGATTGGGGTTGTTTGTCATATTTCACTCATATGACAGCTCACTGTGTGATGGAAACCCTCGGCACTATTGGCAACAAACAATGACAAGATACCAGACAAGCACAAACTAATACATGGTGCAATGAAGTGTGCAAATTGACAATGCTAGATGTCACAAAACAGATCGGCTATGTGTTGCCTAACAAATTATATTTATAAACTGCATTTAAAAATACAACCCAATTACCTCTGGTGGTTTTCAAGTACTTTGACAGGAGATGTGGCTAGCCTGAGATCCCAGAGTTGTATGACAGGTGTGTGGTCATCTTCAGAGGACAGACAGAGCTGTGTGGCCACGTCAGGGTGCCACGCTATAGACTTACACTTTATCTACAATATGCACAAACATTTATAGTTATTTCGTTTAAGAAAATATTATATCAGTTTCCATGCTTGACACTGATAACTCTGGAAACTGTTACTTATTTTAAAGGCTGTGGAAATCAATATGGAAAGCGCTGTCATGTTTGTTTGTTGTCTTATTTAACTTAAGGTTATTTAACTCATAACGTCACTGGCGACAACACGGGCAAGATAAAAGACGAAGCACAGATTGCAAGACATGGCGCATGAAACAAAGTCAAATGAGCAGATGTAAAGTGCAAGACGCCACAAAAGATAGGTTTCATGTTACCCTTTCTCAGAGAGCACCAGGGCACAGGAAGCTCCCACCAACCTCTCGCTCCTCAATATGTGAAACTTTGACTCACCCGTGACATACTGTCGCTTATCTTGATGACAGGTTCGTTTTTCCTTAAATCCCACACAACACAGCGAGTAGTAAACGTTGAAGCCAGGATGTGCTGTACTTGTCTGTTCCAAGCTACACAGGCTACTTCTTCAGGGGGCTGAAATCCAAATAACCCATTTTCAGTTTAAGATTTAATAAAAAGGAACGCATTGAAAATATATCTGAGTTGAAAGCTGTCCCTAATACCTGATGAATGAAATATGTTGAATGGTCAGATTTCCACAGCTGATTGTATAACACAAGGTACAAATTTATAGACAAAATGGTGGCAAGAGAGATTAAATATAAGTTAATTCAGACATCTTTTAAGATCAGTATTACTGATTACCAGAACACACAAGAAGAACAATTATTATCCATAAACTTGTTCCAATCTAGATTGAAAAAAAAAAAAAAAAAAAAAAAAAAAATTGGCAAAGACAAATATATGAACATATAAAATTTAGGCATATGTAAACTCGGCATAACTCCTGATGTCATAAGACATTTGGCCAACATTTACCTATATCTACCACATTTCTTACCAAAAGAGACCCATACCCACTTCCATTGTTTAAGTTAATTGGATAAACCGTATGTGTTACATGTATATGAATCTATTAATTATCTATTCCCTAATCCATATATTCCCATAGACCAAAAAAACACACAAAAAAAACCCATTAATCTTTGCAATAAGTTTCCAAAATCCTTTCACCTTACAACATTAACTCTGCCTCCAAATTATATGGCTTGTTTGTTTGTTAGATTGGTGTTTAACATCGTACTCAAGGGTATTTCCTTACATGACAACAGATTATCCATTATCTGCCTGACATAATACGATGGACAACCGAAAGGAAACTTTGTAAAAACCACCCCTGCGATAGCTGGACTCCCTCGTATACCTTAAGTACATGTAGGAAGGATCAGCAGTCCAACACGCTTATCACTGAGACACGACAAGGGCCCTAACTTATATGCAGTCTTCATCGCGGCTCGAAAAAAAATGCAAAGTTGATCGGGAACTTCAATGACAGTGTTAAATTTGATCACCAGATATATATTTCTGAGAAAAAACTGGATGTCGGGATCTGCAGAGTGGGCATTGGTGCGGAAGAGGGTAGACCTATACCTGCATTCGCGATGTAAAGAAAAATTTAAACAAGGACTTGTAAGAGAGGCTATTTTACGCAATCTAAGTAATTTGGAGGTCTGAACTTACATGTACAGTATAAAAGACAATGCAATGCACTTGATTGAAGTATCATACTTTATTCAATGAGTTCATGGACACAACTGACATGGAGCCATTTTTTCAAACCACGGTATAAGCCAAATGAAATGAGCCACATTTATGTATTGAACTGTGAGCTTGATGTTTACCTCAAATGCTCGCCTCTTGATTGGTTAATATACACTCCTACATTGCCTAAATTTGTTATGATAAAGGTACGGTACAAGTCCCTTTCGATCAATATTTCTAAAAAGGTCAGCAAAACAAACTAAATGTCTCACGTTTGGAATTGTAGTTGACAAAGAACAGCTTTAGAGGACAATAATATATCTAAGTCGGAAAATATGATTTAAATATCCTTGAAATTTATATAATTTACTTTGATTTCTTTGATTGAATGGTGATCGCATGACTCCAAATAATTAGTCATAAACGGCCACATGTGATCTCTGACTCCGAGCATCCACCCGACGCCCTACGAAGGAATACAATCTGTGATCTCCTGGACTAAACAATATACTTGTGACTGACTGATCTCAGAAAACAGATTGATCAGGCGATCTCTTAGGTTTGGCTATCCCGTGACAACCGTCCCATCACAATGGGCAAGCAGTTTTTTTTTTTTTGCTTGCTCGTAATTAATTGCCAATGGTAAAAGTGATCGGGAATCTAGTTCCCAAGTTCCACAATGTTTCGAGCCGTGACCATGCATATTCAGGTTAATATCAAGTATTTTCAAACCCAGCTCTATTGGGCTGGACTTCGTACGAATTCTAATAATGCCTATGAAGCCCTATCCTAATAAAAAGTCGATAGGACTAACGAGACGTATCACCAAAGCTGGCGATACAAATCTCCGACAAGAGCCTCAATATTTGTTGGTCAAGCCCTTATGATAATATCTCCATCACTCTGGCTATTCATTTTGATCTCACCAGTACCAGTTTTAACTAATCTTAATATTATTTTACTGCCATTTTGGTATTATATCTGCTAGATTAATGTCCGGTGTCACACTAACTTTTTCACACAATAATATTTTTCTCCAGTAAAATGTTTCTCCATAAGGTGCTTGTTGGTTAACAGTGAGGAAAGGTCTGAAACAAACCAAGGTGGCGATCCTTCAAATCCATGAAAGTAATGATTTGTACAATTATTGGTTGAACAATATTATAGACTGCAGCTGTTATTATAGTTTGAATCAGGACCACATCATGGCTCATTAGGTACACTGCCATCTTATCCCATGGCCACACTGGGCATTTTATGTAATTATGGTGTTATGCTAACGGCCCTATATTCAATTTAAGTTTTAATGTGTTTGGAAGGTTGTTGGCCCCAGTACATTCACATTACTTTACATTGTTTATTTGCCCTGGGGCCCTGATTTATAGGTGGTCCATTGGCCTGCTTAACCCCATTAAATGTAGCACACCGGTTTGAGGCCACCTCTCAACCATGAATGTACGACTTAAGCTCATCTGTGGCTTGAGAGATCACCAGCTTGGTTTGTTTCGAACCTTTCCTCACAGTTTACCAGCAAGCACCTTCAAGTGTGAGATGTCATATCAATATCTGGATAACCAATTGAATAATGATTTCCTTGTGGGACTGGAGAGAATCTCCATGTTGTTTGTAGATTGTGGTTAAAGGAGTTTAAATAATTGAATGTTTCTCTCTTTTTTTCAGCAATTAGACATCATTACACCATTCCAGTTATATTTCAATCCATATTTAATCTTCAGACAGTATGAGGTGAGTCAAAACATAGTTCCCTGACATGTAGTTACCGTTACAATAATTTTGACAAGTACATATGGAAACTGTTACATGTAGTTGAATAAACAGTTCGTGGCTAACGTACCAGTTAATTTACCTTTCATTACAAAAATTGTAAAAATGCTGGCAGTTTGAGGGAGATTCCTGTAACATGTTGCCCTTTTGCTCTCAGAGTTAGGGGCAATACGAAGCCAATCTGTTTGTGGCATCTACATTGTAGCACTGTAAGTTTGCACAGTTTGTCTTATTTTATCATGTATTATTTCCTGTGATTGTCTTTTATCCTGTCATGTTTGTTGCCAGAGGCGTCGAGGGTGGTTTCTTTCACCCATTGGGCTGGCACGCCTTCATATGAGTGAAATAACCATACGTCAGTACCCTGAGTATGACGTTAAAAACCAAACAAACAAACCGTACGTCAGAGTTTTCCATGTGACAAAGAGTGATCACTTTTCTCCAAATAAAACACTCTTGCCCAAATACATGTGTCTGGGTGAGCTGTTTTCAGATAGTGTTGAAATAAAAATGTAGTATTATGGTGAATGGAAATCACTCTCATAATTCATCGAAATGCTACATTATACTCACTCCGGTGTTTGTGGCATTTAGCACTGTGAATCTCAGGTGTTTGTGGCATTTAGCACTGTGAATCTCAGGTGTTTGTGGCATTTAGCACTGTGATTCTCAGGTGTTTGTGGCATTTAGCACTGTGAATCTCAGGTGTTTGTGACATTTAGTACTGTGGATCTCAGGTGTTTGTGGCATTTAGCACTGTGAATCTCAGGTGTTTGTGGCATTTAGCACTGTGGATCTCAGGTGTTTGTGGCATTTAGCACTGTGGGTCTCAGGTGTTTGTGGCATTTAGCACTGTGGATCTCAGGTGTTTGTGGCATAAAACACTGTGGATCTGTCATATTGCGACTCCTTTTGCAGGAAATACCCTTGAGTATGGCGTAAGACACCAATCAAACAAACAAGCAAACCTATTGCACTATGTATTGCGTCCTATGATTGTCTTGTATCTTGTCATTGTTTGTTGCCAGTGGTGTCGCGGGTGGTTTCCTTCACCCATTGGGCTGGCACACCTTCTCATGAGTAAAATAGCATTAAGTCAGAGCTCTCTTGTAACAAGAGTGATCACTTTCCTCTACATAAAACACCCTTGCCCAAATATCTCGGTGAGCTGTTTTTAATTGCGTTAAAATACAAATTTAGTATTATGGTGAATGGAAATCACTCTCGTAACTCGACAAAAAAATAAAGGAGAATCACTCACGGGTTTGTAGCATTCAATTAAAACTGTGCATTTGTCCTATTAGACTATTGCCAGTGGCATCGAGGATGGTTTTTTGTTCACCCATTGGTCTGGCAACCCGTCATAGGGGTAAAATAACCTTAAGTATGACATACATGTAAAACCCCAGTCTCAGACCCTCATCCGGAGCATTTTTTTATTGAAAACAATATTAGATTTGGATCAAAACTGTAAATAGTTGTTTGCTTCCTTTCTAAAAGTTGACATTTTGTCAGAATTAACTGAATGTAAGATGTACAGTGTACGTTTTCCTTAACAATATATATAATATTTTATTAGACCATGAAATGATTTATAGATTAAAATTTGCGTAAAACCTGTCTCTAATAGTTTATCTAGAACATGAGATGATTTATCGATTTTTTATTAATCGTCATCTCCGTGCCAGTGTGATTATCTTTGGAAATGTATTTTATTAAAAACTGACATGAAGTGGAATTGATGTTTGGAATTCTATGACAAAAACGTTAAAAAACAATAGATCCACAATGTTAAAAATGTCTGCAGGTGTACAGCATTTCTCATATTATTTGTGTATTGATAAATGAGTGTATAAATGGCAAAAAACCTGTTTTCTGTTTATTTAGGTGTGGAGACTGATAACAACTTTTATGTACTTTGGACCAATTGGGTTTAATTTCCTCTTCAACATCATCTTTACTTACCGTTATTGTCGGATGTTAGAGGAAGGCTCTTTCAGAGGAAGATCGGCAGACTTTGTTTTCATGTTCCTCTTTGGAGGTCTTCTCATGACTGTATCCTTTTTGTGCTTAACATAATTGAATAAGTGGTTTCGCTATTATATATGTATGGGGTTGATGGGAGTTTTCTGTGACCTGGTGCTCTCTGACCTAAGGAGCAACGCGAAGCCGATTTGCTCTGGTGTCTTTCACTATAAATGTGTACTTTGTCTTATTGCACTATGCTGCTATGCCTCCTATGCTTGTCTTATATCATCTCATTGTTTGTTGCCAGTGGGGTTTTATTCAACCGTTGGACAGGGATGTCATCATATGACTGAAATAATAAGTGACAAACTTCAGCATAGACCTAAAACAAACAAACATAGTTTTAGCCCAGTTTACTGTTGGTAACAGAATGTCTTAAGAATGTGCCTTTAGGACTGAGGGTGCACGTATACCTTGGGTGCCTTTAATAGGAGCCATTTCGAACTACAGCCTCATTGGATCACAATTTACAGAGTTTCCTCCCCTTTTCATATTAATATTCAAGCGTTAACCAAATGATGTACTTATTGAAGTAGGCTAACTATATAATTGTTTTAAGTGCTCTTTAAATCAAAATTTATGAAAAGAAATTAATCATTGTGTACCAAAGACCAAAATGCTTATAAAATTAGGAAAATCAAATAGAAAGGACATAAATATTTATTAAAAGGAAAAAAGATAGAAAAGATGGCTTATATAACACAGAAAATAAAATAGCAAATTAAAACATCCAACTATTTGATTGACATTATAAATGTAGAGTAAATTTAAATTATTCAGCACTGTTTCAATTCACATTGAAAACAGTTGAGTGGGAGATGGCCCCTAACCAGCCCCTTCCTGTTCTCCCTGTGACCTGAAACCTCTCTACACACATGTGCATCAGACAGATAGAGCGAGTGTGTGATGATGGCCAGAATATAATGCACCCGTAATCACCTAAAATTTTGACCATAAAATTACCACTTCGGAAACTAT
This sequence comes from Cryptochiton stelleri, assembly GCA_031471745.1. NCBI lineage: Eukaryota > Metazoa > Mollusca > Polyplacophora > Chitonida > Mopaliidae > Cryptochiton > Cryptochiton stelleri. The sequence goes on from JAUELC010297585.1 coordinate 11,810, forward strand.
TTCAAAGACTTGGAAATAAGATCTGGGAGTCAGATGACAATTTTGTATAGGGAGAATCAGGATTTGACAGAAAACATGAATTTGTTGGTTACATGCTAAAATACTTTAACTTGCAAAAGGGTGACAGTGATTCGTGGCTGAAAATGGTTCATTGAGCCCACGACGGTTCAGTTGGTAGCACATTGTTCTGCTGATCCCCCTTTCATGTACAGTGCACTTCCTCGATGTCATCTATGGATCCTTGCTATATGATGGATTTCATAAGGTTTCCCCCAAAACCAAAAATACTGAATGCAAAGTCATCATATGAGTGAAATACCCTCGACTACAAAATTAAACACTGATCAAATAAATATAATCTTCATTACAATGCAAAAAACCACATACATGTAAAGTAATTTTACCAAATTTACTTACACCCCATAAATGTTATTTAAGCGCTTACTAAAAAACAACAATATATAATTATTATAAATTTAGTACCTCTCTTAATGATAATTACTCCTGTCTCTCCATTTTCAGGTCACTATTGTCCTAATGGAACAGAATTTAGCACCCAATTCCGTTGCCCTCCAGGGACTTATAATCCCACCCCAGGGACTGTGGATCTTAGTGACTGTTTATCGTGCCCTGGGGGTCAGTACTGTGAAGGATATGCTAATTCTGTACGCACGGGGAACTGTTCTCCTGGCTGGTATTGCACTGGTGCTGCGGACAGTCGAAATTCAACAACTTACGGCGGAGAATGTCAACCCGGCTTCTATTGCCCAGAAGGTACTAGTTTGTTTTTAAGTATTTCTATCTTGTTTGTCTATTTCACTGTTAGCCCTCTGGCTAAGGGCAGCATGTCCCAATCATAATCATGCTGTCTACTTAGCACGGGAAAAACAATAATTTTCCAAAAGAGCAAAACATTTCACATTTTGTGTTCATTTGGTTATTTGCTGTTGGAGTACACCGCCGTCATATCAGTGAAATACCCTTGAATACAGCGATAAACAGCAATGAATCAATCATATTTGATTGTTATATAGTCATATTATTTAAAGAGGCTTTGCTGGAGATTTACTGCTAAAGAATTATTCATTGTTTTCAAATAGGTGAAAATACTAGCTATCCGAAAAAATACAATCAACCTTCAATTCTACCTGATAATAAAATCTGAACACACCTTCATGTATTTCTGTTAATCGTTTACTTCCAGGTTCCTCGGACCCCTTACCTTGCCCTGGTGGACAGTATTGTCAGTTTACTGGACTGGACCAACCTACGGGGAACTGCTCTGCCGGTTATTACTGCTCAGCCCGCTCGAGTTCCCCGACACCACTAGATGGCAGCACCGGTGATCTTTGTCCCCCTGGTTACTTCTGTACGTCGGGGTCCGCATGGCCGGAACCGTGTTCACCTGGCACCTACAGCCCTAGTGACGGGAATACTGACGTAACAGATTGTCTCCCTTGTTCTCTAGGAGAATTCTGTGCTGATTATAACCTGACGATGACTTCAGGTGAGTTTGTTATTCGTTAAATCTAAAAAATCACATCCTTAAAACATATTTAGTCAAAAGACTGCCAATGGTACAGGAGGTAACATTGCGGCTCTCTGTTGTCTTTGGCTGGGGGTTGGGGATAACTTTCGGTGCCCTGGGGCTCTCCGTAACCTGATTTAATTGTGGTGCCTTATACATTGTAAATTTGCACACTTTGACTTATTGAACCAGGTTATGTATCACAGTCCTGTGATTTTCTTGTTTCTTGGCGGGTGGTTGGAGTGAGCTTTGTGTTGCCCTGGTGCTCTCAGAGCTAAGGGGCAATATAAAGTCTATCTGTTTGTGGCATCCTGTTATGTCCTGTGATTGTCTTGTATCTTGTCATTGTTTGTTGCCAGTGGCTTCAAGGGTGGTTTCCTTCACCCATTGGCATGACAAGCCGTCATATATGTGAAATAACCTTAAGTACGGCATAAAACCACAATCAAACAAACAAACAAATCTTGTTTCTTGTCATTATGTTTTGCCAGTGACGTGTGAGTGTGGTGTCCACTATCCATGAATTAAATGACCTTAATAATAGCATATATACGCCCACACAATCAAACAAACGTAATAATTCAACACAGATACCTGTATCTTTATCTCGTCAAAATAAATAAATTTTTTGTTTCCTAGGAAACTGCAGTGCTGGGTTCTATTGTCCTCAAGGGGAAATAACTGCTGATCCAAACCCATGTCTGATTGGTCATTTCTGTCCAGAGAAAACGTATCAGCCAATCATATGCCCGAGTGGATTTTACCAAGATTTGATTGGTCAAGATTCTTGTAAAATATGCCCTGATGGATTTTACTGTGATAATAGTGCAGGCGTTGTTGTTGTAAACGATACTGTAAAATGTCCGGAAGGCTACTATTGTCCACCTGGTAAGTATACATAGTTTCGAACATCCGGGCACTTTTCTCTAGCTAAATTTTGCGAATTATGTCTGTTGTCAGGAGATAAAAGCCCAGGTAAAAAGTCGTCATGTACGTAAAACATTCAAATGAACGGGGGGCCAAGGTGCAAACAGTTGACTTTACGAAAAGGTGTAAATAATCTTGTTATTTTTTTTCACATAAAAAGCTGAACTAAATTTTCTTTTTAATTCTCAGGTACAGTCAGAAGTGACCAATGGCCGTGTCCATTGGGAACATTTAACAACAGAACTGGTCTAAATCAAAGTAGTGACTGTTCTCCGTGTTCTGCGGGGGAATTCTGTGGTCAGACAGCACTTACCTCCCCTAGTGGTTCGTGTTCGGCAGGTTACTTCTGTAAACGCTATGCGGAATCCAGTACCCCTGCTCAAGCTGGCGATGCGGATATCTGTCCACAAGGTGTGTAGTGTTTTTATAATTCATCCGTCTTATCTGTTAATCTGATTGAATTATTACAACTGTTTGTATTGAGATGTTTTTCTACTTATATACGGGGTGGGGGGGGGGGGGTTGTTGTTTGTGGGAGCTTCTTGTACCCTTGTGTTTCCTGAGCTAAAAGGCATTACAAAGCAAATCTGTTGTGGCATCTAGCGCTGTAAACTTGTGCATTTTGTCTTATCACACCATACTTTGTATCCTGTGCTTGTCTTCCCGTGTTTGTTGCCAGTGAGGTTAAGAGTGAAACCCTTCACCCATTGGGCTGGAATGCCGTCATTAAGTGAAATAGCCTCAAGTGTGACCTAAAATCCCAATCAAACCAACCATTTATGCTTATCTCAAACTTCCATTTTGTTGATGTTCCATTGTTGAAGTGCTTAAAATGAGATGGGAAATTTTTTCTTTGCCTATCAGAGGTTTATAGTTTAATAATAAGAATTTGCCATTAGTTCCACTGACATTCTAAACATAGTACAATACAATTTTAACTACATAGAAAGACTGAGCGATTTTGGCCTCAAGGTTTTGGCTTTATTTTGATTCTATCATTAGCAGTGAACATAGTTGTGACCTGCCTGTAGTTTTTTTGTTTGTTTGTTTAAGTGGGGTTTTACGCCGTACTTAAGGTTATTTCACTTATATGACGGCGTGCCAGCCCAATGGGTGAAGGAAACCACCCC
>JAUELC010297696.1:0-15391 GCA_031471745.1 Cryptochiton stelleri
ACCATTACCGCGAATGAGGTAAAATACCTTATTTCGAAGTGTACAAACTGCTTAGAGGGTCCTCATGTTGTTCCCAAAAGCAAGTTTGGAATCACAGAAACAGCTCATAGCCCTTGGGAACTAGTTCATTGTGAATTTGTTGGCCCATTACCCTGTACAAAAGCGTGATATGAGTATCTCTTCACATACAAGGATGACTTGACTAAATTTGTCTTAGGGTGGCCTCTGTGTTCTGCAACGACATCAACTGCAATTGCGCATCGTACGTTGAAAGAATCTCTCATAAAAACTGCCGATCGTGAAAAAGATTGGGATAAAGTTCTTCCAGACGTTGTGGCTGCCCATAAAAGCAAAACCAAATGCAGGAATCATCTGACCACGGAGTTGATCGTCAATTCGTTGTTTGATCAACATGTAGCACTTAAGGTGCAAAATGGTCCGAAGTTTCGGTTTTATTGTAACAAAGATGTATGGAGACTTTGGTTGTGTACACAAGCCTGATAGACATCATCGTAAAAGTATTATTGTTAGCTCAGACTTAATTGTTCCAGACAACACTACAACCTGAATTATGATAAATGCATCTCAGACAATAATTGTTCACCAATCAGCCATTTATCAAACAGTTTATGCCCTCTCTCTAAAGATAATGTTCATTTAAATATTGATGATTTTTTCGTAAAGTTTCAAATCTACGACACTGTATTGTGTATATCAAGTTTCAGTTCTTTTCTAATCATTTGTGCTTTATATATAGCAGCTTACGTGATTAAGTTTAACAATGTTGTGACTCCTATTGGAAATTAAGTTAACCTCTTAAACGTGAGGAGTTGTGGTTTGGTTCTCTAATTAGCAGTTCTACGGTACTAGGCAATGCCCGATAGGTGGCGCGACTAGAGAGTAGACTTTGAGAGCAGACGTGAGAGTTTTGTACTTGTTGTATTTCTATGTTGTTCGGTCAAATATAAGTTCGAATTCACTAACAGACGACTTCCTGTTAATTGTGAACCTACAGGGGCTAATAACCGTTGACTTGAACTGTCTTGAAGTATCGTCGGTACATAGAAGCATGGCCCAGATTTTACAGCAAATTTACACATCCTCAAATAAAAATTCTGGCAGAATTATTAGTTTTCAGTTTTTTTATTATTTTTGAACTGTCACTTAACCTACAAATCTAAAGAAGAAATTAACTGAAAGCCTCTAACTTTTAGTTCTAATATGATTCTTAAATAACGCAAAATACTTTATTTTGGGTGCGTATGTAACTTTAAAATCTATGATAATGAAATGTAAAAAACACTTTGTGTTTAATTGCATAGAAGTTTGGAGGGAAAATTCTTTTCTTTTCATTCCCATTTTTCAGTATTTTAAGCGAATATGCCTTAAGTGGATTTGAGATCTTTTAGCTAAGTGTATTACTGGCTGCATTAATAAAATAATAAGAAAATAATTTATGATCTGTTTTTACTTGGTTAGGATGAAGAAGTTGTCTGTTCACATTATCTCACCAGTGTTAATTTCATTATATTAATGACTTCAAATAAAATCAACATGAGCTATTCATAACTTAAGAAAATACAATGTAATTATCAGCTAAACTCTTTCTGTGGAACTGAACCACAATGAAATAAATACGTTAAGATTTATTAGATCTTTATAATCAATATTTTACTGGGTCTGTCTGACTATTTAATAACCATCTGTTACTCTATTGCTGTTAGCCATAATATTTAACTTTATTACTCAATTGGTAGCTACTTACAATTTTTCCTGGCATCAGCTGTTAAATCCATTTGGGGAAAAAGGATGCTTTTAACATATTGGACTTGACAGATTGCTTTTTTTAAATGATTAACTTTTTTCTGCTTATATTAAGGAGGCATTTGTCCCCAAACTATTTTAAAGAAGTACCGTACTGTATTATCAAGAGAGTCATTTCTGTGATAGTTTGGATGATTTGGCACAATCTTAAATTGCTAGATGTGAAAATTCAGCCCTTCTTTCTGTTCAGTTATATTTAATCCTTATTTTACTGTCACACAAGCTGCATGAATAATTGAGAAACCTTGTCTGTTCTTTTTGGAAATAGCATTCATTATTCAACAAAGAGCCTCTTAGGTTAGGAATCCTTAAGCAAGTTACTCTTTTCTCCTTTATTAATGGAGCTTTTTTTGTAGACATTCATCCATTAAGATCACAAATCATCATCCATTGTGGATATTTATGGAATCATACTGGCTGAAAAAGAAGGAATTATGGGAGATTTGAAGAAAAATGTATTGATTTTAGAGAAAAATTAAATTTTATAAATGAAGTGATGTAAAAAGGAATGTACTTGTTTTGATGTCCGAGGAAGGAATGATGATCAGAATATATGTTTAAACATGTGCCTGATGTAAATAAAAGGGAGCCCAATGCACTTTGAGATATTCAATATTTTGGGAAATATCAACAGATAAAGATTGAAATTCATATTCATCTTTTTGTAGAATGTAGATCAATGTATGTCACAAAACTCAGTCTTGTAAACACAATTAATGAACTATCCAAGAGAAAGAAGGGCTGAATTGTGGTCCAGTTGGTCGTGCATTGCCCTGTGAACCAATTTTGAGTAGAATGATATACAACGTGGAAACAAGTAAATCTTAGAGTAGGGAAAATGACCAGTTACATGTGTACCTACTTTCATAAAATATATCCTGACATGTGATAGGGTAGTAGTCACTTCTGGGTTTTGACGGTTATATGAAAGAGCACCTTGCATGTTTTTGTAATGCTTTATCTTCTCAAAGACATGCTCATTTTCGATTGTGCCTCTTAATTATCATTTGTTACTTTAAGAAGTCAGTGTTTATTTGTGATGTTACAAGTTTGTTTTTGTTTGCCCGAAGCAAAGTGTTGAAGGGTTAACCATAAGTGCAGCCACATGAAGCACTTGCGAACCACAGAATTTATTCACACTGTGATTCTCAAATAATCACATAGTGTATGTTTCAGAATATCATCTAATCTGGCATTGTTTTCTTCCTTTGCCGACAGTTATCCCGTGTTCAGGTATACAGTGTCAATCCACATTGGCAGAAGGTGACGGACCTGAGAACATCACGGGTTAAAGACATGGACAAAGGGGAAATTCTAGTCTTCAAGGAGGTCGACTGGCAAACAACAAGAATTGAAGCAAATGGGGTTAATACATCAGACCCTGAGCTGACCAGCACACCACTGCGTCTTATAGCCAACCAATCCAAAATCCGCATTGCTCTCAAGAAAAAATTACACGGTGAGTAAAGAGTTGGAATTAAGATCAAGATGATGTAAAACTAGTTATTTGAAGATGACCATTGAATTTATGTTGATGCACTTATGTCATAAACGTCTCCATAGATGTAGCTACATGTAATTTGGGATCATACTTCATTAACATTCTTTTATAAATATCATTTAGCCTATGTATCATAATAATCATTCACTGGTTGTGTGTAGTTTACCATCTTTTATGAAAATGTTCAGTTGGCAACAAAAATACAGTGCCATGTGGTATATTGTGTTTGCTTTCTGTAACAGGAAAGTATCACTTTCGGTTAATGTTTCTCGAACCAATACTGCCCTACAAGCCACAATCATGTTTGAAGTATCATACAAAAGTAAATGTAACTTTAGATTCTAGACATACTTAACTTACCAAATTTTCTGATATTGTCGATACGTTTTAAATTCATATCAGTGACATCAAAGAGAAATGAATAATAATTTCCAATATGAAAAACTTAAAAAAATATAACACTTCATAAGCCCGATTAGGATACAGTATTTATCCTGAAACCCACCTTGAGAAGTTTGGTGTATCATCCTGTGGTCATTTTTCTTAGTGTCATTTTCAGATTTCTCTAAATGCCATACGGTCATAAAGATAAAGTACTTATGTATGTTTGAATCGGATACATCTTTGTAATTGCCTTTTAGGCTCAGCTGTTCTAAAGACTTAAATTAAGTTTAATCTTAACAAGAAGATTAAGCACAGCCAGCACAATATTAACTGAGATCTAAACCTTGTTTACTTGGACATGTTACTATGTTTAATGTTCCTGGTAATGATAAGTAAACATTTGTGAATACATGTACATTTTGACATTAAAATTTCAACTGAAGATTAAAAGATGAATGGGGTTTATTCCTCAAAGCGGGCGGTTGGAGGGAGCTTCGTGTTGCCCTGGTGCTCTCAGAGCTAAGGGGCAACACTAAGCTGATCTGTTATGTCCTGTTTTGTACTGTTGTTGTCTTGTTTCTTGTCATTGTTTATTGCCAGTGGCGTCAGGGGTGATTTCCTTCACCCATTGGGCTGACACGCCGTCATATGAGTGAAATAACCTTATATACGGCATAAAACCCCAATCAAGCAAACCTCAAAGTCACTCAGCATTAAGAGGTTTGAGCAAGGACCAGTTTGCCTGAGGTCACATGATTATTGTGATTGGGTTTGCCCTGGGTGTTAGGCTGGGTGCAAGGCTTATCGAGCGTAAAACCCCAATGAAACAAAACAAAAAAACACTGATTATCAACATCGACATGAATACTACCTCCATATGAGTGAAATGGTCTTGAATACGGTGGTATGCACTAAGTAAGCAACTAAGAAAATAATCCTAAAGTCCAGTGATTATTAGTGAATTGGTTTTATGTGGGATGAAGTATAAATCAATGATGACAAAGGAGGCACAGATAAGGGCAGTGACTAATTGACATGGTAATAACTGATTAATGGGCTGAGCGCTCACTCAAAAGTCATTCTCTTTTCACCCAGGCCAATTATAATCCCTTGTCTGTCTTAAATTGAGTACCTGAATACACATAACAACAGACCTTACTTGACCGCTGTCCGGGCGCCTTATTCTGACCTGGCAGACATTGGCATGACTGGTTAATCGTCCTATTAAGATGAGTGTACCCAAATGCTCTACAGATGCCACGAACTTCACACAGTGAAATTAGTCTGTGATATCACATTATGATATGAAATAAAATTTCGACCTTAAATTACTACTTTGCAAGCTACCTGTATGCAAAGACCTTTGAAATAATATCTGAGAGTCAGATAACAATAATATCTGAGAGTCAGATGACAATTTTGCAATTAGGGAGAGTCAGAATTTTACAGACAACATACATTTTTTCTTCAAGATGCAATAACACCTTCACAATTTGAATAAACATTGCCCTCTAAGATTCAGGCAAAAATGCGGAACAATTTGTGCAAAACAAACACAACTTTGCCATTAGGAAAAAGTTGGGCAAAACGAAATTTCAAAACATTTTTGGGCAATTCACCTATCTTGTCCCTCCAAACTGATTAAGGCCAGCACACTTATGTGCACACTTTCACTTCATAATTATGTCCACTTCCCTTTCTTTAAGTTCTGGTCAGCTCTTGCCTCCAGTAAAAGGTCTCACCGTTACCATAGGGCACATGTGCAGCTCTATTAACATGATGTCCAGTGTCACAATGGAGACTGACCTCCCCATCCCTGTGTCCAGAACTGACCAGCTGTATCCTTCACTCTGAATGACCCCTATTAACAGCCCCTAATATTTGCGATCCTCCTAAATTAATTCCCATCACATGCCTATTGAGATATCCATGTCTAATACACACAGCAATATTTTCTTTCCAAACATATCGTTGCCAATCTGAATTCTATCATTTCCTCTATGTGTGTGCTGTTAAAATACTGTGAAGCTCAACACAGAAGTGTTTTCATCTTGAATACAATACAAAACTGTATAATTCAACCAACAGCTGGGAGCTCATCAAGAAATGTCAGCACTCTGTAAATTGTTGCAAACTCAGCACTGGAAAATACAATTAGCTTTGGGTGAATGATCCAAAAGAAATAGCTCGTAACGTTTCCATGGAACAATGCTTATTGTTGAAGGTAACCATGCATGCACTCGACGACATCATTGTTTTTCTTTTTGAACAATGCAGTCTCCAGATAGCATGTAGCATGGTGTCTAGCTCTGGTCTTTGCACAAAGATGACAAGAAAATATGATTGATTGACAAGGAGTTAAGGATGTCCTCTGACAACTAGGGAAGTTAACCTCTCCAGTTAATTCAATTATGGGTCCCGTATTTTTTCTATGTCATACATGTTAGAGGATTTCACATTTTTAGTGGCATCTCTGTTGTGATGTGACCAAGATATGACGATGTGCTATGTTTTGTTGCATTCCGTCTCTTTGTTCTGTGCAAAGCATAAAAATTGGTGTATTGTGAGAAAAGCTTACCAGATTTAGTTAAAATTATACCATGTATGTACATGTATCTACATGTAAGTTGTAGAAACAGTACAGTGTATATGGTATATAAATGATGTAACATGAAAATCTCATCAATCGTGTGAACTTCAATTGTTAAAATGTGACTGACAGTTGACTCGGTTTACATGTAGATAGTTAACTTTGCAAATCTCGTGTTCATTCATGATGTCGTCTTACATGAATGACATGCCATGTTCTACACCATATACTGTATTTCAAGGTGTGTGAAAACTATGAATCATTTTGAATATTTCATGGCAAAATATGTCTTAGTATTAATTAACTCTATTCTTGTTGTGAAATTGACTCTGTCAGAAGACCCATCAACCAATTATGGAGACCTGCCATATGAAACAGATACAGGAAAGAAACAGTACATCATACATGGAATTTGCAATCAATTAGTGTTAAGTTACAAGTACATGATATCCAATCCATTTTTATTGCGGTTCTCTATTTTGTAGTTTAATTTGTCCAATTGTGTCTTGCCCCAGAATGTCTATTTTGTTAATGTTACATGTAATTGAAAACCTAATCATTGGAGTTGATTGAAAAAGCACTGTATTATACCATACATGTACATGTAACATGTTCTATATCCTACCAGTTACTTCATATAAATAGTAATTGCTGTTTCTCAAGAGCGGGCGGTTGGAGGGAGCTTCGTGTTGCCCTGGTGCTCTCAGAGCTGCTGTTACGTCCTGTTATGTCCTGCGATTGTCTTGTATCTTGTCATGGTTTGTTGCCAGTGGAGTCGGGAGGTGATTTCCTTCCACTATTGGGCTGGCACGCTGTCATATGTTAAGTGAAATAACCTTAAGTACGGTGTAAAACTCCAATCAAACAAAACAAACAAATCATTTCTCAAGATGCTTATAAATTACCTATAACAACTCGAGACTAAGATCAATTCAAACACTTTTCTCTGAGAGTTTATCTAGAACACGAGATGATTCATAGGTTCCTATGCCAAATTCATTAGACCATAGTCAGGGTTCTGCCCTGAAAATCGTGAGTATTGGGCTACCAATAGAGTGAAGTATTGTAAAAAGAATAATTTTATAGTTATTTTATTGAGTAATTTGTGCATTAAATATTTTCGGTGCCCATATGTTTTCCGGAACCAAATTGACTCCAGAAACTCCCCTGACATCTACATAAAGCTCTTCTGAGAGTTACTCTAGAACATGAGACGATTCACCAATTTTATTTAGTCTACTTCCCTTTGCAAGTGTGATTAACTTTAAAAATGCATAAAATTTACAGAAATGTTGATGGGATGAATACGGCATTGCTAGCGGAGTTCCATTTGCTTTCAAAAATCAGCATAATTTTGATTTGTAATTTAGTTTTATACTGTGCACTTACATGATGTATTTGTTACCAACTCAACTGGATGTTTTTCTCTTTCACCACTGACAAATTTATCTGCTGTATGATGTATGTCTATAATCATAGACAGCTGTTGGTGTAAAATAGGAGGTGTATTTCAGACTAGTAAGCAGATAATAACACCAGATTAAGATGGCTTTTCCTGGTGTCTTAGCTTCAAGTGGCAGCTCTGAGTCAAAACAGCCGGTTCCTGAAACCAGTTGACTATGGATATATTTTGGGGTTTAATGTATAAATGGCATAGTTGTCAACACGAATTCTACAGGAAGTTCATTGCTTTCTCCTTTTTTGGTGGCCATTGTAAACTCTCTCAACCTACATGTTATTAAATTATACCCATTTTTGTATTCATGATATTGTTTTTTTAGTATTTGTTAGTTCAAACGAAATCTTTGTGGTTAGGATATCCACCATGTTTTTAGCTCTATCAAATCAGACTCCAGACATATGTAACAAGTCTTCATTGAAACATGACTTCATGACATGACAACTTCCCATAACAATACATAGCACTAGAAACTCCCCATGAATTGGTTAGATGAAAGCTGTCTTCATTGAAACAGACCCCCATTAATACAGAAACTATTTTACCTTCTGAAATGTCTTTAAGAAGATTACAAGAAAAGCAAAAAAAAAAAAAAAATTATGGCAGTAAAGTATAAAAAAAATGTATCTTTTCCACTATCCATGAAAGGAAATAAGCTCACTTGTAGCCAGTTCAATCATTCAATTTGTAGCAAAGAAAAACAAAACTCCTTCACTTGTATTTGTGTTGTCCCATGAGAGAGAGAGTGAGTTTAAAAGACAAGAAAGAACTTGCAACAAAATATGCAATGGCTGTCCAAGGAGACTTGCAGCTAGATCTGAGTTCTTGACAATGAAAAGAAAACCATCAGCCGCAATTGAGGAGTTTCCAAAACTTTCCCAGAAATTCTTTCCAATTTATTGAGCTGAGACCTTTGGGAGATAAACAGGATAAACCCCTGATTTTAATCTTAATCATATCTGACAGTAGTTCGAAACATCTATTTCTGTCATATTTTGTTTGCATTTCCAAAGATCTTTTATATGTAGTTTTTAAGCAGCCACAAGTCTGTCAAACTGACAGCAACATTTAGGCATAGAGATCCTGGGCTTCCAAGCATATACTTTGACAATCTAAATAGCAACACAAATATTTAGTTCCACTGAAGAGTTTCCATAATACCGATACACAAGTAGTACAATTCTGAAAAACGATAACTTCATTTTGAATCAATATTTCAGCATATATATATATATATATAGGTTATGAGTAGCTGAAAAAAACATAGATGTAGTAGGAAAACAAAACATAAAATATACTTAACAAATTAAGGCAGGTGGTTTAAATTATACATGGTAAAAATAAATTGAATCAGGCATCAAGAGTTTTGTAGAAGGTAGACAATTAAGATTTAGTACAGAAACAATTGGCTAGATGAAGTGTATTAATTAAATATTATGAAAACATAATGAGAACAAATGTAGTTCTTTAGTGGCTTTTAACCCATGATGAAGAACATTCTACAGTATTTTTTTACTGTGAGTATGATTTTAATTGTCCAGTATGCGAAACAAGTCTTTTGTGGTCATCAAATGTGTTAAATCGCTTTTAATACTGGAATAAACTGCACTTTGTTTCCTCATGCAGAAGTCGACAGATTTTTACATGTTTTTTTCCTGTAGTGGTTTTATACGAAGTTGTAAATTAGCTACAGGTCCGCAGCTTGAACATGTACATGTTGTAACTCTAAAATTAAATTAATGACTTTGAAAATACTTTTCAGTTTTTGATTTATTTAGGCACTGTGCCCTTTAAAATGATAGTTATTTTGTTTATCTCTATAATTTTAAGACCATGAGATTTTGTCTCAATATATTTTGACAGTAACTTTAATTTATTCAGTCTTCTTTCCTGAAGTGTACATGTATATTGTACGGAGATAAAATGTGCCTTAAAATTTCAGCGGCTGAATGAAACATCCATGATTCTACTGTTCCCTTTAGACAAATCCCTCCCTAGTTACACATGTTAGTCTTGCGGGCCAAGGTACAGCCTAAATACCTGCTGAGTGATGATGATAAGTGAAGTAATTAGGTGGTACAAATGTTACTGTTGATATGCTGTCTTAAGTGGAACAGGTTTTCACGCTGCTTTTGTCTGCAGCTCGTCAGCCTATTTGGCGCCGGTTACACGCCTGCTAACACAAACATCCCATGGTGCAATATCGACTGTTAACGTAACAACAGCTGATAGATATCTAGTGCTCCCGGCCAAGATTCGCTCACAAAATCGTTCAGCAGAATGAAGAGAATTTGGTGAAATTCCACTAATTGCACAGTCCCGTGTCAATGTTTGGGCTCCTAGTGATAAAAATTCATTTATATTTACCCAGACTATAATCAAGACTGACTGCTTCATCTAAGTAAAGCAGGAAGACTTTAAAACACTCTGATGCCGTGCCGTTAGTACTAAGGAATGAACAATTACACAAGGCTTTTGTTTATTCTAGCGACTTATGGTGCTGAAGTGGTTTTGGTGTAGTGTTTTGTAAACTGTATGTACAGTCACACGAATCACACGACTGAGCAGATATCTGGTATTTTGCTTTTGTCATCTAAGCGTCAATAAATTAAACATTTAGATTTCTGCTTGTTCCGCTTTAAAAAGTATTAAAGTATTTAAAGTAAATTTTATTTGGGTTTTTATATAAACAAAATAATTTAAAAGTATACTAACGAATGTAGGCCTTCATGTACTTGATATTAGGTATTAATTAGAAGTAAGTATTTATTACATGTAATGTGTCTTCATAGATTCTTTTCTTGCAATGTCTGCTCTTGTTTACAATGTACATTGTAGTCACTTGTATAAGAATCAGAAAATTACAGATTTGCCTTTAGCCGTTTCACCAATTGCTGTCCATCAAATTGACAAATCACAAATTGGCCATATTTCTTTAGGGCGTTTTATTGGAACGTCTTTTCGACAAAGGAAGCCATTGATGTGGTTTTGCTGCCATGTGAAACTGTTAACATTGTAAGAGGCTCTTTCTGAGGTGCCAGACACTCTGGCGCCGTTGAATCTTTGATACAATAAAAAATGTTACGAGTAACTTTATTAAACACTTGAAAACATAAAAGACTTTGACAGGGTTGATGCAAGACCGATATTGCCTCCATTGCCTGAAGAGCTCACATCTTAGAACTTCTTTAGCAGGCCAAATCTTGTGTGTTTATCAACGAGTGAAAAAAGACATTGTTTGGAAAAGAGATGAGCTGACACGATTATCCATGTACAAATAAAGATGAAGCTAAACATAGAAGTCAGTTAGCACATTGGCATAGAAAGCTCACAGTTTGTTGTACCATAGTGAACTGAGTTTAGAAAAGCTAGGGTAAGATAAAATAGAAAATACAACAGATTGACGTCATATTATATTGATTAATTTACATTTTGATAAACTACCTGTGTGTGTTTAACTCGTACTGTACCTGAAAACAAGGTGTGTGTGTGTGGAGGGGGGGTATACAAGGTTTCTTTGTTCTTGTTCTACATGTACGTGTAGGCCTACACCCATTTGGCTTAGCATTTGCCAATCAATTATTGGTAATGTCTGCTAAAGGTATTTTAAAACATAAGTGCTCACCCTAAATCTCCTTAAATTTCAACCGTTAATTACTTCTAAGGAAGCTATGAAATCTTGAAATTGACATGACGATGTCTGATCAAAACATAAAATAATTTATAGCAAAAATAAAATTTAACAAATCCCAAACCACCTACAATCATTGTGAGTATTTGGTAGCTATAATTAAATATATCTGGCATGTTAAATGTTACACTAAACATGGCTTTAAAATTAGTTCAAGATGAGCATCATACCCTAAAGCAAATCTTCCCACCTTGAACCAATAAAACGTCAGTGTCATGAACCATTTTAAACTGGAATCATCTTGTTTTGATGAGTCCAAAGAGTTTACATTCACAGTGTATAACTACAGCAGGCTATAACACACTGCTTGTGTATAGGTAACCAAGGTGCATCCAATTCAACCAAGTGCCCTCATCATTCAAGAGTGTGCAGCCCATTATGTACACTGTAATAGGAATATATCACTGGATCCAGGGTATTCTGTTATCCCAGTTCAAAATTGATAGCTACTAAAGCCTCTTGAAGACCACACAGACTGAGGGTTTTATTTAGACAAATGCTGTGGAGACATGTGTCCACACCACCTTTGTTTGCCCTACAGATTGTCTTCCTCCTTATACTAAGATTTCTTGTGGCTTGTTGCCAGATTTGATTTGAACATTTGGTTACCCTTTAGGGCACATCCTGGGCCTGGGTGCTTGGTAAGACACATGTCGAGTTTGATACATGTGTGCAGGGCTGGCATCAGTCAATACTGGAGAGCTGTTATACATTAAACCATCAGGATAATTCTCTTGTTATTATTTGGTTTTATGGTTTTATTGAGTTCAGCACCAAGAGACATTTAGCCCAGTTTCATAACAGAGATATATATGGTACATATAAATAAAATAGCATTTAAAAAGGTGATGAAAATACATATTAAATTTATAAATGATGATAAAAAAGAGAATATATTAAAGCAGGTTTTAAGTTGATAAAAAGTCCCATGAAGGCAGAAAAGAGTAAAAGAAACATTAAAAAAAAATGTACAATGCAATGATATGTGCAATTTAAGACAATGCTAGATGGGCAATGTTTCATGTAAGAAGGGGGGGGGGGGAGTCAATTGGGATTGCTTTGACCAGATATTAGTTTGATTTAATCTTAATAAAATATTTCCAAAGACAAATCACTCTGGAGTAGGTTGTGATGTCGCTTAAATTAATTGAATAGCAATGAAAATCATCTCATGTTTACATGTAAGATAATCTCTCAGAGACTAGTTTTTCGATGGAATAATCTCAAAGTCTCAAGTAATATTCACTGTACATGTATTTTACTACTCGGAAAAATCAAATTCATCTTAGCAAGCTAAATGTTTGAAAATATATATATTTTTTTTTCATACCCATGTTAGTTTGAAGCAAAAAGCTTACAATGGCTTATAATCATCCTGGTTTTGCCTTTGGATTTGGGAGGGAGGGGCGAGAGCCAGACAATCCATGCCACTTAGGGCCATTTGGTGTCCAGATTACATATCTTACCTCTTACAGGATCTTCAATAATAAACAGCAAACACATATCAGTTACCACCAACATGTGTAATCGGGAAAGGTTTTTTTTTGCACAACTTGACTTTACAAACAAACCTGGAATTTCTGTTGTAGAAAAGATGTGAGAATTAAGAGTCTAGGTTCTCTCAAACAATCTTCAGTTATTATCTGTTGATTCATGTGTTTATCAGATAACACCCTTCACTAAGGCATGTCTCAAGACAATTTGTGGCCTGGTGAAGAGCAATGTACTGGTGGAATCCATGACATTTACTCCAACGACAATTGCTCCAGCAACAATTGCTCTAGCAACGGTGCAGCGGCAGCGGGTATTGTACATGTAGCCCTTAACCCCCGGGGCAACACATTAAAATATAACCACAATTTTTATTCTCCCAATTGAATACGATGCCCAAAAAATCTTGGGGCCCCGGGGCAACAGTTTGCCCATGACCTGGCATGCACTATATGCTACAGTGTATATAATTATGTTCACTTCATATATAGATAAATCACACTGGCACAGGGATGTCGACCATACATAAGCACATGTTTAAAGAAGGTTTAAGCTTTTGACAAAAGTTAACTATCATGCTGGTACATTGTACATAATACATGTAAGAACATGTTCAGTAAAGCATTTTCATTAGCTGGTCAAAGATTTACCATTGGCAGTAATTTTTGGTATTATTTCATATTAAATTTCTATTTTTTGTGGATTTTTGTTGACCAGATGAACATTTTACTACCGACAGTTCCTATACAAAATGTTTTTATACTTCATTCATTAAAGAATGTTATACATGTATGACCTGTAGACAATGTTAGGGGTGGGAGTTTCCAGCCAATCAGTTGGTTTCATTGAAAATTAAAGTAATTCATGTCATCTGATTGAAGTTCTATTTTGACCAATTAATAAGCAGAATACACTGTCTTAAGAACTAACAATTTGATTGGCCTGTTTAAGCTGTTTTAACCAAATTAATAGCATGTAAAGCACACCTTTTCCAGAAATAATATAGATTTTCAGCAGATTTGTGGATTTTATATTCTCCTCCGTTAATGTTAAGAGAAACATCATCGTACTATTTAGTGATATTTTTCCCAATCAGAGTAGTGATTGATGGTGTGATTTAATTTTCACTTTAAGATCAAATATGCCTGTTGTAACCAGAATTGGTTTCAGATAGGCTCCAGCTGGTACAGAATTTTTTTTATTTTCAGAGAGTAAATACTTCAAAGATAGGATTTTTTTAATTTTAAACTGATTTGCTAATTATTTATTTGTTGGTTTTTTTTTTTTCGCAGGCTGAGTTATCACACAGTTTACAGTCACTATCAGAGAAAGCTAGAGCTGGTACAGAATTTATTCACAGACTCAAAGGAATGGTGGATAGAGTTGAGGTAAGGCCTTGAATTGTCATCATTGAAATAAAATTAAAAAGAAAGAAATATTTAATCTTATTTGCTGCACTGTTTGTGTTGTAGACTTGTCCTGTTGATATCACTGTCATATAAATGAAATAACATTGAGTAGCCAACAGCAATAAACAACGCAACACTCTTTCAATTTATTAATTGGTTCACAATGAATAAATTAATAAGATTTTTAATCAATTTCCAATTATCATGCTTGGCTGGAGCTCACTAGTGCTCTCTGAGTGTCTTGCACTGTAAATAAGTACGGTGACTTGGTCTTATTGAGAAGATTTGTTTTGCTTGTCTTGTATCTTGTCATGCTTGTTGAACCTGACGTCCCAGGGGTTGATAGGTCTCATCTACATGCTTATTAGCATATATTGAATAAAATATTCAATTTGGTCAAAAAATATTCAACACTTACCATTTTCAAGAAGAAAATATTCACTTTTGAATAAAAATTATTAAATTTTGTTAGCTTGGGCTCGTAAGAAATTGACTTCTATTGACCCCTGCGACCGTGTTTGTTTCCTTCACACATTGGTCTGGCATGCCAGTTAAACCCCCAATCAAACAATAAACAACAAACAAACTGTAATATTATTCCAATTCACCATTGATTCACAATGAAGGCTTAAATAAGATTAATGGTGTTATGTTTTTTAGGGTAATTGTGAGGATTATATTAAAAAGCTTTTTTTTGTTTTGTTATGTAATTGTCAGGATTATATTAATGGTGTTATGTTTTGTAGAGTAATTGTGAAGCTTAGATTAATGGTGTTATGTTGTGTAGGGTAATTGTACGGTTTATATTAATGGTATGTTTTGTAAGATAATTATGATGAATATATTAATGGTGTTATGTTTTGTAAGGTAATTGTGATAATTATATTAATGGTGTTGAGTTTTGTAGGATAATTGTGAAGAGGACATTAATGGTGTTATGTTTTTAGGGTAATTGTGAGGATTACATTGATGGTCTTATGTTTTGTAGGGTGATTGTGAGGATTGCATTAATGGTGTTATGTTTTTAGGGTAATTGTGAGGA
>JAUELC010297807.1:0-15390 GCA_031471745.1 Cryptochiton stelleri
GGCAGCTAATAATCCTCCTCACAGGTAAACGTGCCACCTGGCCACGGACTGGTTCAACACCTGACTCTACCATGCTGTGAATATTACACCTTTCTATATCTTATGTCCAGGAACACAGGCTATGACTATTTGTGTAGTATCATGGCCTTACAAATATATCCTATACTGAATGCTGTTAACAGCTACTTATACACCAAAGACTTCTAGGTAGATTATCAACGCCTGGCTTGATCTCCCATATACAGAGTCTCACTGACCGACAAAATATTGGATGTAGGAAACTGGTTCAAAATGTCAGGTAAATTTTGTTGGTATGAATCATCTTTCTGCGTCAACCCACCCACATCAACTAAAAACAGTTAAGAAATCTTGTCTAAATGAGAAACTGATGAGGAAATGAAGCAGCAACAATTTCTTAACAGTGTCTCAATAGTGAGGTTTATGCAGGAGTATGAGCCTCTCACCAGTTCTCCACATGATAAACCCTTTCTTGTATCAACAAATCAGGAATGAAAGAAACCTGTCCTCAGGTCATTCAATTTGATGTCACACAAATCCTTAGCCAAAATGGCACAAGATGGTTAATTGATTGTTGGTGTTTAACGGCGTACTCAAGGGTACTTCAATTAGATTACGGCAGTGTACTTCAACAGTAAATAGCCACACTTACACAAACCATAAAATGCGAAGTGTTTTGCTCAGTGTTAAGTAAAGACAACATGATTATACTCGGAACATGCCCCCCTTAGCCAAAGGGCGACACAAGGTGGAAAACTGAAACCTAAAGAGGAACAACATATGAATCATTTAGTTTCACAAGATTCATAAACAAAGATTCTGAATATAAGCTCTCGATGAGTTTAACAAATTATTGTTCCTTCCTTTGTAGCTTTGATGAAGATCCCACTTAGTAAATATGGATTCCAGATTTGTTGAATGACAAGTAAATCAAACGTTCAATTTTTTACATCACTTTCCTGTTGTTATACATAGTTTACATGTTCAAAGTTAACCAGTTATAGTCCACAAACAACTGAGAGCTCTGTCAAACACTTTTGTTCTCAGAATGTTTGGCAAAGTTTTCTTTTACCTCTCTAATTCACCCTATCTCACTTTGTCATCTAACTAATCTATCTTCTAGTGTTGACATCATTCCTACATTATGTACTGCAAACACACTGCCTTATTACCCTCATAATGTGTAACAAACAACAGTATCAAAAATGAATGAGGGCAAAAAATGGTGGTGTTTTTTTTTTAACATGGATTGTATTCTACACCTAACATGACGTATTACACAGCATTTCATGTCTGTAATAGGCTTATAACGGCAGGTTAAGAAGGGTTATCTCTATAGTAACAGGGGTTAACTGTAATGAGCTCAGAACGTAACAAGTGTAAGGATTACAACATGCTATTAATCTAGTAACAATATAAGACTATCAACAGGTGATGTATGACAAGAACATTACACGGAGAGATCTTAAAGTGTTCACATAACAAAAATAGCTATAATGTACTATGTCATACGCTGAAAAATCACAAACTTATATTGCAATTTAAAAAAAAACACTAACATAATCCCAAAGAAACAATTTTTTTTCTGTCACAATAGGCTTAAGGTTATTTCATATTTGAGCTTGTTATTGCGGAAACTAGTCTATAGCCTGGCATGTCATCTGAAGAACACAGCTGACATTTTGTAATGATAGAACATATCACCAGGAGACTATTAATCTGTCTGATCTAATCTGGATAACTGATGCGTAGGTGTAATGCTGATCTACTTTTCCTGAGCCATTTAATTTTCGCTTCTGATTCCATCAATTTGGGTGACATTTTGTAACGACGGAACCAAATCTTCTCTTATCTAGGGACTTCAAAGGCCCCAAAAGGATGAGTCGTTGGTGAAGAATACATGGATACCGGCTTGTCTAGCTATAAACCTGATCTTGTCTTCCTGTGCTATTCATTTTCTCTTCAGACATCATTCCACCATTCAGGGTGAGGTTTTTTAATCACGGAAGTAATTCTCATCATGAAGGCACTTTGAAGTATCTACTGAGAGGGTATTTTCAAACCATTTAAATTGATGTATCATGGATGTCTATGCAGATCAAGGAATCATAAAAGTCCTGTTCAACTACCCGTAATGGGCAGTTAAGCTGGAGAATAAACTCAATTTGAGACAACATTTGAACTCTTCATTTTCTTAAAACTCAATTCAGACTCCATTTTTAATGTTTTTTAGTTGAGCATTCAACAGAAGGAAAAAAATTCCAACAGTGTACTCAAACACTAAACAGCCACATTCCTACAACCACAAAATATGAAATGTTTTGCCTTGTTGAAAAAATGTACCAAAAGCGATAAGTAAAGACAGCCTGATCCTGATCATAATATGTTGTCCTTAGCCAACGGGCAGTTATTCTTTGGTATTTTATTTCCTGTTATTTAGTGAAGACTTTGTTCCATCAAGCAAGTTTACATTTCACCAATACCAATTTTTGTGAAACATGTTTAACTTTGCAATACTGAAATGGTTAGAATTGTGTATACCTTGAGTCCAGATTGATTCAGACCAACATACATCTGCATTGTGTTGGAGTCTGGATTGGTTCACACCAACATACATTGTGGCATTCAGATTGACAATATTAAACAAAATCAATCCATATTAATTGATTTCATTTTTCAAAAAATTTGTTTTGCAGTTTTTGTGAAGTGGACTTTCAGACTCGCAAATGCCTGTGTTAAAGTCACTTTTCTTAAAAATCTTCATGCAAAATTTTGCTACCATTTTTTAGTAGAAAAGATTATTTCGGACAGGTCTTAACAATATTCAAGATATTTGTGAAATTTTGGATTTTAACAAATTGATGGCATGGTTACAAAGCTTTATGAAGGAAAATCGTTACTTGTTCAATCACTGTTCTCCGATTGATGGTTGAGTCAGAAAGACTGTCCCGAAATGAAGCTCTTTTGAAGTCAGATAATTATAACGCTTGACAAATTAGGAAATATCCGTCTGTTTTCCACTCTAATAAATCTGTAAAACTGATTAAATAAAGCATGTGGTCTTCGATTCAGATCAGATTCTGATAGGTTCATTGATTGATTGGTGTTTAAAGTCGTACTCAAGGGTATTTCATTTATATGATGGTAATATACTCCAACAGTAAATTACCACACTAACACAAACCATAAAATGTAAAGTGTTTTGCTCTGTTGGAAAATTAATGTTCCTCCCATGCCAAGTAAAAGACAGCATGATTATCATGCTCGTTATATACTACCCTTAGCCAGAGAGCAGATTCTGAAAGGACAAAATATTAACTTATTAACGCATGATATTCTGATAGGCCATGTTTCTCAATTATTTGACAAAATATTAAATTAATAACTCATGATATATTATGTTTTTTACTTATTACACACCTACAGTACACTAACTATATAACCTAATGAAAATATTGTTTGTTTGATTGGTGTTTAATGTAGTTCTCAATATATTTCACTTATATGACGACAGATTAATGATCGAACACAGTACAGACAAAGTGTCCACGACATTTCAACACAGTGTGTATCCGCGACAAAATCCAAGTATGAAGATCCCCAACTGTGTGGCATCATACAAATCATGCTGTCAGTGTTTAGGCCTATGTTTTCTTGCCAATGAATGATATAATGTTATTTCACATATATGATGTTATTTCGAGATGACACAATATCAAAGTAGAAATGTGACAAAAACAATGCTTTGGATATTTCTAAACTGGTACCCATTCGTGTCAATATCAACAACTGTAGACCAGCTTAACAGAGGTAATTTCTCGACATACCCAACGTGGGGTGGCGTGCTTTACAGAAAAATTTCGTTTTGAAAGTTGATTGACAGCTGATGAAAAAAGTTTGACCAATCAGAAGCCAGGAGAAGACGAAAGGTAGTTCCACACATCAATCAAAGAATAGAAGTTGCAACAATGTATACAATGCAGAGCCTCACACTGCTGTCACTCAGTGCATCAGATGGAATTTTGGACACGTATCTTTCCAGAGAATAGATTTCCTTTTGATTTCTCTTTATTGTGATAAATTCGTTATACCCTAGGTCTACATTGGATACTGCCTGATATTTTGTCTCGAAAGGTTAGTATTTTTAATTTTTTTAAAAATTAATACTAACATTCTTGAGGAAATATCAGACCGTATCCAACGTAGACCTATAGTATAACTTATAATATTAGTTGCTAATTTTGACAATAATACTTAACAATATTTCAGCTGTACCTGGGAGAAGTGATGGCATCAAATAACTATCACAAAAGTTATCTAACTATCGCAATACGATCAAAATATTTGTTTACACAATCACAATACTATTGCAATACTATTGTCATATAAGCTCCAATAGTCACTGCTAGTAATTTCCAGAACAATGTATTTTGAATGATAGGAAATGAAAAATTAAGTCTTGGCTCAGGATCTTTTTATTTCTTCTTTTTCTGATTAGCTCATTTGGGCTATCAAGTTACTACTTGAGCAAAAAATGTGAGTTAAAAAGGGTTGAGAAGAAGGCATTAGGCATGTTCCATCATTTCTCTTTTTGTGACAGGTTGAGTACAGATGCACTGAATTATGCAGAAATGATTATCTCCTGATGTGACACAATATGCAAATGTCCTCAAATCAAAGGGCTAATTTAACCCCAGGGAGACCTTAGCTTCCAAAAATAGAACAATTTTCTGAATAGCCAATCACAGTTTGCCAGGCTATGAAATGTATTGTACAGCGGTTACATTTTTAGGCGAAGTTTATTTGTCTATTTTCGCTCAACCTCAATATTGTCCGACATCCTATTGTGAAGAGCGCCATGATGATGGACGAGTATTGAAAGCAGAATATAGTCTCAAAGAAGCAAGATGGCCGAATTGTTAATCTCAAAATGATGAGTCATGATTCAGCTTTATTAATAATTAAGGAAAGTTCTTGAAAATGCCACTTTGTGTGAAGTGTTTAGCTTAGAAAAATGTTAAATACTCCATTAATGCAAACCTAGGCAAAGGCTGTTGATAGTAAACTGTCTGATTACTTGAACTTAAACTGAAATAAATTTCAACTAACTAGTCTGAATTATATTTCCTCTGTTTTTTGTCTTTAAAAAAGATTAAGTTGATTATCTGTTCAGTCAAATTTTTTGATTGAATATCAATGAATGCCAGATCACAAGGTGAGGCAAATAAAAACAAAAGTGAAAAGAAACAGGAGCACAGACGTGTAACTCAGTGAAGATTAAACAGTATGAACTTATGCAAACACACACACAACATATGAGAACAACACACAATCACAATTGTTTCAATCGAGAAAGCCCTCTACATGTAATCTGAACATTTACGCTTAAATTTCAAAAGCTAATGGGCTATGTTCACTATAATTTGAAATAAAGGCCCGAAAACTGCCCTTCATTTCTTTAGTAACAAATTTCTAAGATTTACAGAGCAATTTTCTCAGAAATTGGTTAAGAAAATAATTTTTGTTTTGTTTCAGAAGTCAAAACAACTAATCAGTGAACATCTAATGAAATCTACTTTAAAAATATGAGTCATTGTTAATACATGTAGGAAGATGTTGACATTTTAATTTTTCATATTGAAATGGACTGGGATTTGTGACATGTGGCATCAAACATAACCACAGAAAATGAGGATTAAAGGGAAAGGAAACGGTGAGACCCTCCGAGACCTGATCTAATCACATGACGCAACCGTCATCCGTGAAAAGAAAATTGTCAGCATTTAGAGATCGCTTTGAAGTGGTTGGGACTCATTAAAATGCTCCAATCTGTAGCACTTTATTCTCCTTCGTTTATGTTCATATGATAACTAGACAGCCAGAAGAAAGGGGTAGCTGTTATCAGTGATCCTCCTTGTGGGGTTTAGATAGTGGCAAGCATGTTAGATTGGCTGCCCTGTAGGGACTGGGAGACATCAACGCTAATTATCACTACATACATGGCGTTATTAACAAAACATTGCGGAATATTCAGAGCTGTGTAAATAATCTTCCCCACTGAACCAAATATTACACAGAATGGACTAAAGCACCATGAGAGCATCATGCAACTAACTGCATAAACTATGGCACTGCACAAGATACATGTACAGTTCAGTAAAATACTGGAAATGGTATCGGAGTTTATCAAGGTATGTTAGTTACTATTCAATGTTTGATTCATGATGCTACCCATCTTATCGAGACAAGGTGAGACCCGATGTGAAACTTTATTCCTCCCCTTGTCAAGCTTCCTCCCCTTCTCACTCTTCTAGCTGAAGTTTGCGGTAAGACAAAGGTCAAGGGTTAACCATGGTGTCATATCCCTGTGTACTCTGCCTGCACAGCGAAAGATTATTTGCACAACATGAAACTTTTATTTAACCAACAACGGCAGAAATCTAATATCACCGCTCTAACAGACAATCAAGAATAAACATAATTAGAGCTATTGCTTGAAATGAAGGATGCTTTCTCCGCTATTTATCATGATATTATCGGCAGAGGCGTTACGCTGTATGAAAAGTGGTACATGTTTTTGAATGGTCCGTTCATTTTCGCTGTTTCACTTAGATCTCTGCCTGACCGGCGTAAGGCAGTAAGCATGGCAAGGGGCATTACAGAGTTTGTGGTGAAATTAGCCTTGCCCCTGGAAGATGGATGCTACCTTACAGCCGAACAATACAAGAGCTTTGAAACATATAACAAGATAGAAGATACACCAAGAAAACTGCTAAGTAGACTCAGGATTCCTGTGTGTTCACTGGTTGCTACACAAACATTTATTTGATTGATTGATTGATTGATTGATGATTGATGTTTCATACACCGAACTGCATTGAAAATGCACCACCAACAAATATTTGAAATTTGATGAGAATAAATGGTCTCATAACACAGCTGGTAAGCATGATTGAGAAAACATGAGTGAGAAGGAGAACAGACAATAAAGGAACCACAATCATTGATGAGCTATACTTATCATTGCAGTTCAGTAAATGTGTTTCTGTTAAATAGAATGTGATAGAACAACTGTAAGCCGATAACTACAAGCAAGATGACCGTAAGACACAGACATGAGGAAGTTTATTAAGTCTCAATAATAATGAGGAAGTTTATTAAGTCTCAATAATAAGTTTCTTACATCTGGTTGTGGATAAAGTTACCCTAAAGCGCCTAAAATGTCGACCATAAAATTACTTCTTTGGAAGCTGTAAAGGACTAGGAAATACCATTTGGGAGTACGATGATAATCTTGCAGTTAGAGAGAGTCATGATTTTACAGAAAACATAAAATTGTTTGTTTACCTGCTATAATACTTTCAGAACTTGCAAAACGGTGACAGTGATTCGTGGTTGGAATTTTAGGCATTTACCGTATATATTATTTTGGTTCTATGCTAAAACATGTATTTATTTATTTGATTGGTGTTAAACGTCTTATTCAAGGTGACTTTGCATTGCCAGTGTTTGGTCGAAAATCGAGAGGAAACCTTGTAAAAACCACCCCACGATCTCCATAGCTCCTAGTGATTGATTGTTGTTTTACGCCACATTCAGCGGTATCTCAGCTACATTGTGGCGTGAACCACAGCTACTAGTGAACTCCCTTCATATACCCACGGCCAACAGGAGGCCTCGTACATGGTCTGCTATGCCAGTACATAGGAGGGAGATCAGCAGGCCAATGCACTACCACTGAACTACAGCGCAGCCCAGTCCTAAAGCAAAGCGTGTAGAATGTGCCATCTGTGTTGAGGAGTTTCTAGTTGATAAATGTTGGTGAGCTGTTCAATGGATTAACAAAATCCCTCACTGATACCGTTGAGCAGTGGTATAACATTAACCCTGATCTCCTGAGGGATTATTAATATAACAAGTTTTAATGGGCTCATCAGTAAGTCCAATCAGCTCCTTGTACAAACCCCATCACTGCCCTCAGTCCACATCACAGTGATAACAAGAGAATGTATCATGGAGCTAATTAGAAGTCGGTAATATCAGTTACATAGGAATCATTATCAACACCGGATAGAATATCAAAATAGAATTCACCAACATGTTTCATTTAGAAAGTGAAAGGCCAAAAATATATAACTGAATCTTCACAATGGTTTTAAAATTACTATGAATTGCATAAGATAAACCATATATGGATTCAGATGTCTAGTTTATTTTCAACGCAACGTTTCAATGTCTATCCAGACATCGTTTTCAAGCATATACCATGTCTGGAAAGATATTGAAATGTTGCATTGAAAATAAACTTAAAGCTGGAATCCATATATATCGTTTGTCTTATTTAGTGACTCAACCTTTTAATGCCACTGATTACCCATAATAACAGAATGCACTTTGTTTTTACACTATTGATAAACAAAATTCAACAACTCATTACCACCAAACGGTAATTTAATTAAAAAAAGAACAGAATTTAGGTGCCAGTCACTTGATCAGCATCTTAGCGATCTTATACCCTAAATATAAATATTTAAGCAAAGACAGCATGAATGTAAGCCAGAATCACACTGCCCCTAGCTAGATTGATTGATTGGCGGTGTACTCCACCATTGGAAGTGTTTTGCTGTGTTGGAAAGTTAATGTTCTTCCTGGTCCAATGCTAAGCAAACATAGCATGAATGTAAGTTAGGAACATACTGCCGAAGGCCGACAGTCAAGGTTAATTCACTCATATGACTATGTTTTCATGTGTCAGAGCGAGTCTATGCTGACAAACTGCCACCAATGAAGTCATACTGATACCAATGACAACACACACAGCACTCTGATACTGGGTGCCAATCAGTTCTTATCATTACCCCTTTATCAGTACTTGTGTTTTTTTGGGATAATACTCTCTTAGTTACAGCAGATTATTGTTCAGCAAATTTTGCAGGCTGAGACCCGTCTGAGACTCAAACCCAAGACCCTCGAGTCAGGTGGCCGGTAATTACTGCTGGCGATTTGGTGACTTGGTTCGAGTCCCATAAGGGTCTTGGCCTGCAAAATATTTTAAACTACAATCTGTTCTATGAGAGTGTTATCCCCCCCCCGAAAAAAACAAAACAAAACACTAAAAGATAATATTCCAATGACAGTTTTCATTAATGAGCTTGTAGGAATGTATGTTACACATTAAAAAAGACAGACAAATATTGAGTATTTTCGATTTTTTTATGCGTGTAATATTCTGCAGCATTTGGTTGAGATTATTGAGCATTTTGTGTTTAGGGAGTTCATTATAACATAAAGGAAGAGAACACTGTGAACTGGAAGAAGGTTAATAGTGGTGGAGCTTCCCAGAAAACTCATTAAATATTCAACAATTCTGATGGGAAATCGAAAAACTAACGTCACCCACAACCAGATGTTTCATTCAAATGTCAGGGGAAAAGAATGGCAATGGGCGGTTAAAAGAGATATTGTATTGGTTCCATACTCATTAAGTAACATTTAGTTCTGTAGACAAAGTCTTATAATTGCCTATTTCATTTTGTTTTTAAATTATCTATTTTGTGCACATATGAATAATAATAAGCATGTACATGTACGTATGTTTTTTTCTCTCAGGAAATGATCATTAGAAAATTAAGTAAAGATGTAGGTGAGAAGATTAAGGTTTGTAAAAATGGCTAGTTTGATTAAGATCCATTTCTAAACAAAAAATATTAATCCCAACAATGTAAATGAAACAATGAAAAAGAAACAAATACAAGAATCCATTGCCTAAATAATAAAAGGAATGACGATTACAGATGACATGAGAAAAACTTACTAGAAAAACTGTTACTATTTTGAATTCCAATATCAATTTGGACAATAGAACCGAAACCACACATGCTTTTTAAATTATCCAGGGAATAGAAACTGGATGGAAGACAAGAATCATAATAGAAATAGAATACGGCTTCCTGAATTATCAAGTTACATGTTAATCCATTCTTAAATCTTGCATGTGGAAATGAGATGGTACAAAACTCAACACAAAAGTTTCTTTAAATTATCAGGGGAAGGAAGATAAATGAAGGTGCATTTATTGACCAGAAACTGGTTAAAATGCTTTCACTTCTAAAGGAAACCTATTTGAGTTCCACCACAATACAGAATAGATGTTTTTTTTTCAAAAGCTGATCTTAGATGGGTTTTCTTTACATTTTGTGTGAGGCACACATCATGAATACAGTTTTTTGACATGGTATCCAGAGTTCCATTATTTTTTTTAGGCGGATATACCGGCAATACAAATGTGTAGATTGCAAATCATTTATTACAAGACATCAATGTTTGTTGTTAAATATATCAAGACAGGGTTGCTCCATGCATATTTATGGGATTCAGTCATGTTAAATTCAGGCAAACATATCTATTATATAAGTCAATTTTCATCACAGAATGTTAGAGATATTTTGTTCTTCAAACAATCATTCTGAATCGAAGTAAACATATTTGAACAATGCAGGAATATCAACGCACACCTGCTTTAAAATACATTTAGTCATTATCAAAGTTATTGAAAGCACATTGGACTTGACACTGTTATCAGAATAGGCTTATATTCCACTAGCTTTTTTATTAAGATAAACAGAGGGAGAGAAGGACAACTTGATAAATGATCAAATCTAAACCAAATATATACCAGGAACTTTTTTTGTCACGATGGATCAATAACAATAATATAGAGAGAGTGAAGGACAAACTGATAAATGGTCAAATCTACACCCAATATAAACCAGGATATCTTTTTGTCACGATGGACCAATAACAATAACAAACAGAGGCAGTGAAGGACAATTTGATAAATGATCAAATCTAAACCAAATATGTACCAGGAACTCTTTTTGTCCCGATGGACCAATAACAATAATAAACAGAGGGAGTCAAGGACAACTTGATAAATGATCAAATCTAAATCAAATATATACCAGGGACTCTTTTGTCACTATGGGCCAATAACAATAATAAACAGAGGCAGTGAAGGACAATTTGATAAATGATCAGATCTAAACCAAATATATACCAGGGACTCTTTTTGTCACTATGGACCAATAACAATAATAAACAGAGGCAGTGAAGGACAATTTGATAAATGATCAGATCTAAACCAAATATACATCAGGAACTCTTTTTGTCATGACGGACCAATAACAATAATAAACAGAGGGTGTGAAGGACAACTTGATAAATGATCAAATCTAAACCAAATATAAACCAGGAACTCTTTGTCACGATGGACCAATAACAATAATAAACAGAGGGAGTGAAGGACAACTTGATAAATGATCAAATGTAAACCAAATATAAACCAGGAACTCTTTGTCACGATGGACCAATAACAATAATAAACAGAGGGAGTGAAGAACAATTTGATAAATGATCAAATCTAAACCAAATATATACCAGGAACTCTTTTTGTCACTATGGACCAATAACAATAATAAACAGAGGCAGTGAAGGACAATTTGATAAATGATCGGATCTAAACCAAATATATACAAGGAAAAAAGGTTGATTGATTGGT
The DNA here is from genome assembly GCA_031471745.1 of Cryptochiton stelleri. Lineage (NCBI taxonomy): Eukaryota > Metazoa > Mollusca > Polyplacophora > Chitonida > Mopaliidae > Cryptochiton > Cryptochiton stelleri. The sequence goes on from JAUELC010297807.1 coordinate 11,576, forward strand.
TGGTTGGTGTTTAACGCCGTACTCAAGGGTATTTCACTTATATAATGTACTCCAACAGTAAATAGCCACACTAACACAAAAGATAAAACGTGAAGTGTTTTGCTCTGTTGGAAAATTATTGTTCCTCCAGTGTTTAGTAAAGACAGCATGATTATGCTCGGAATAATCTGCCCTTAGCCAGAGGGCTTGTCACGATGGACCAATCAAAATAATAAACAGAGGGAGTGAATGACATATTGATAAATGATCAAATCTTACCCAAATATATACAGACGACAATACATCTCCAGAATACGGGTGACTCTAGAAGACATCATATTCTTTACATTTTCTGCGCGGACACAGAATGCTGATGAACTTTTCCCAATGGATGGTTTAGCATATTTTTTAGTATCCAGTTCTTTTTCCAAATATTGAATGACCATACTGAGATCGTTTTCAGGTATAGAGAATGTTCCGTACTTGTCTCGGTCTGGATTGTCAGTCCACATTTCATTACCTACCTGACATAACCAGAAAGTAGAGTCAAGAGACCGCGGAGCCTGAGACGAGATAGAACGTAGGCTGAAGGAGGAAATAGATGAAGAAATGGAGAGGCGGCGCTTAAACATTGATGATGTGTCGCTGGAGTTTGAGGTTGAAGTGGATGTACAGGTGGATGGAGAAAGTGATCCACTCTGTGTACATGAACAGTTCGTACCTTTACATCCCACCCCGACATATTTCCATTCAGATGACGTAAAGCCACCTGGGTCGTAGCTATCAAGGCTAGACAATGAATATCTAAATAACGTCTTCAGCATTTTTCTCACCACACAATACTCGTTTGAAAGAAAGTCTATAGAATTCCTTCTTGGAAAGCAGGGTCATCAACAGCAACTGTACGGGGGTTATTTAGATCATCAAAAATTCAAGGACATAATTCTGCAGTGGCAGGAAATCCAGGTATTCTGTTGGCATTTACTTCCATAGAAATGATTTCACTTTGGCAAAGCCTTTCCATTAGTGTTTCAGAGCTCCAGTTAATGCAATAACGACTCTGTTCTTTCTAACCCGTTTACACATTAATACCATAATATAAAATGTAAACACAAAAATCCTTTTGGCAGTTTTCAATCACACTGCTTCTCCTTCCCAGTGATGACAAATCTTGTATGGTAAACAGAGAGAAATACAGTCATATTAAGAGTATTGACAGGAGGTAGCCGATTGGTCCACAGGATTTTAGTCTAGCAACCACTCATTTATTGATCTGGAAATGTCAGCTGTAAGACAAGGCTGCTGTTCATTCAGATGGCAAAACAGAAGGCACTAGCTAGCCGATTGGCCTTCATCAAAGAGACACAGTACCTTATACAATACACCATACTGATAATTAGACTAGATGAAGATAGTTCTGGTATATTGAGATTGATAATAGTTAAATGTGATGCTTCCAGTTGAGAAAGCCAGAGGGGTTTTGTTGATGAAGACAGTTGCTGTATGGACCAGGCTAAGGGAGTTATGGTGTTAGCGAAAGTCAGTCAGCCATGACAATAGCTCTTCCAGAAGGTTGTTGTTCCTTTAAGCCACCAATCTGCTTCTGTGTGAAGGCTGGCTGACAGTTGTTCCTTGAGTGGAGCTGGTTTTAGGCATGAGTCAGCTGTGATCAGGATGAACAGGGTGAGAACTCAGACCAGATAAAGGCCGGTCTACAGCTCTAATCAAATCACTTTCAGACATCTCTTATATAAATTCTGTTAGCTCCAGGCTAAAACACGACACCCACATCTCACCTTAGGTTATGATTTTCTTCTGGAAGAAATAATCACACCTTCCGCCGGAAAATAGCCTTTGGCATCCCATGTCAGGAAACATAACCACAATAAAAATGACATTACCCAGAATTGTCATTCACCAATAGTTATTTATACAGTTAATTTCACCACAATATAGTTGTTCTCTTTTTCCACGTATTTTGGAAACTGCTAACAAATAGATTGCTTCTTGTACTAGAAAAAAGCATGTGGACTCCACTTTAGCAGCCATTGAAAATAATGAAATTGCCAAACATTTTCTTTACCAAGAGTATTTAGAGTGTGATTTTTGCTTATAAAACTGACTTAACACACTGTAACCATCGGAAGAAATGATCACACCTTTTGTTCATTTAATTTAAAAAGGTGAAAAACAAAACACTACTGCCATTCACACTGTATCATACATGTGAACCTCTGTAGCTCAGTCAGTAGATTGTTGACTGTCCTGGTGTTTTACGTAATACTTAAGCTTATTTCACTCATATGACAGCATGCCAAATCAATGGGTTAAGGAAACCCCCCTCAACATCACTGGCAACAAACAAAGACAAGATAAAAGGCAAGTACAGAACGCAAAACATGGTGCAATAAAACCAAATGCGCAAATTTACAATGGTATGTTCCAAAACAGATCAGCTTCATGTTGTCCTTAAGCTCAAAGAGCTCAAGGGTACAGGAAGCTCCCATCAACCACCTGCATATGCCAAAGGACCCAGGTTTGACCCTGGTGGAGACATACAACTTATTGTTTCTCTACATTCATGACATACAAAAGAAGTTTGTTTGTTTGTTTGATTGGGGTTTCACGCCTTACTTAAGGTTATTTCACTTATATGATGGCGTGCCAGCCCAATGGGTGAAGGAAACCACCCTCGACGCCACAGGCAACAAACAATGACAAGATACAGGGCAACACCAACCACCCGCTACAAAAGAAGAGATATTTATATTTGTTTAATGAGGACAGTGTAAACAGGTTACCATGGTCACAGACACAGTTCTCTAAACATATAATTGTTAAACCATGAAACAAAGTAAGGACATAAAAATTATGTTGTATCAACTATAAATTCTGATTGTATCATTTTTATCACAATTAACCACAAGACTATCTTCATTGAATAAAAACATATCGAGTTAACAGATGGCAAGTTTAGTCTCATTTAGTTCAACCATATGAATATTCAATTACGATATATCTTAAAAATACAATCTAGCCTAAAGCACAGTATTTCATTATAACTTTCAATGGAAACTGATTGCAGCATGCGATATAGCATGATAGGAAAGAAAAACACTTACATGCACCATAAACAAAAGAAAGAAATTTCTAGGCCTGGCAACTCGCTTACATTTTTATTTTATGTTATCTTTGTTACTTTGTTACTCACTTTACATTATTGATAAGAAAAATAACCTTACACCAGTTCAGACACTGCAATGTCATCATACAATATTAGATTTCCAATATGTTTTCTAGGCGATTTAAATAGGGAAAAAAGTCAGCGAAGAAAAGCCACTGGTGTCACACTAGCCTTTGGACATCAATATACAGATTAGTTTTATAAACACATCAAATTGACAATTGATAATTTACTTACATTTTTATTTACGTTATCTTTGTTACTGGTTGATTAATGAAAAATAACATAAGCCTGTTTAGGTACACTGCGATGTTATCTATACGATTTTGGATATTCTAATATGTTTTCTAGGCAACTTAAATAGGGAAAAGAAGCAGCAAAAAAATCTACTGTGGTCACCCTACCCTTTCTAAATCTCTTAGCGTATTAGTATATAGATATGGGACTTCTCAAACAATCAATAGAAATGTATGTAATAATAGTATGTTATAGCTTTAAAACTTTGTTTCCAATGTTTACAGTAGAAAAACAAATATAAGAGTATAAAAGTGAATACGAGTTTAACCTGGTGTTAAATATGAAGTAGCTAAATTATTCTAGTTTATTTTATTTAGTTAGTTAAATATTTTTCCCTCTCTTTCCGTATTATTTT